>CM040619.1:78155589-78172028 GCA_022817965.1 Solanum lycopersicoides
GGATTTATGGTCATTGTATGCCTCATTTAGACATTTTGTTGTAGTCTTCGTTGGTGTACTTGTTGATTTTCAGCAGGAAGACTGTTGTCAAAGTAATAACAGAACAAATGCAACATCAATTTTTATTGATTGAGAGGAAGAATCACTAAACCAAACAGATTAATAACAGCTTGAAGGAATAAATGACAAGAATCATTGAAAAATTTCTTGGAATAAAACACAATATCCTTTCTTGGCGCAGGAAGTGATCAATGATCAGTTTCTTGAAAGGGCCAGAGCAGACAATATGATAAGCAGCAAAAGCACAAGAACTCCAATGAAGGATCCAACCAAAGAGCCAGATGCACGATCGCAGAAAGAGTTGTAGTGCTGGCAAATAGCAATCCAATTAGCACGAGCATTTCCCTTGTGTGCCAAATACACTATGGCTGCTGCTGCTGATGCTCCAGATGTTAAAAATCCCATCATCACCGTATCAAAGAAGATCAACACCACCCTTGTTATTCTTGCACCACTCATAACAATGTGCAAGATAGATAGGACAAGAGATACAGCGAGGTACGCGCTAACTATGCCATTAGCTACCACAAAGAACCTGTGAATTTTATAAACAATAATATGAGTTACCTGGTCAAATATTAAAACTGTAATATACTTGCTATCATAGGTTAAACTACACCCATCTTTAACATGCTAAAGTACAGTAATAAGTAATATATTTATACTGTCAGTGTATATGAGTTATATCCTAAACAAAAATATAGTGTATTATCTTACGTAAAAGTAGGAAGGTCCTTGTACTCGGCCTTAAACCTAATGAACTGCTCGAAGGAGGGAAGGGTTTCATTAGTTGTTCCCATGGCAATTGCACTTCCTAAGGTACCTAAAATGGCAACAATTCTCATAATAAAATCAAGAAAAGAAATTCCTCTGTTCCCCTTTGGCTTTGAATCTTTTGAATCATCTCCAGCTTCACTACCACCCATTTTCTCCTTGATTTATTTATTACTTTGCTATAAACTCTTCAACGATTTCGAATTAATTTCGATGTTTTTATGAACTTTTGTTGTGGTACACTTAGAGCAATACTAACATGTTATTTATACTAGGGAAAAAATCTGTTAATTTCTAACTGTACAATCAGGAATCCACTATAACGCATAACGTAAGTCAATAAGTAGAATGGTTAGTTTTGAAAATCCTACTTTATCTAATTCGTCCCATTGGTAGGTAACTATACATTACTGTTATTAATTAAGTTAAAGCCAATATGCTAGGTCTTTTTAAACCTTTTTTTTTTAATCTTTCCAATAAATATGGATTTAATTTGTCCATGGTTTTGGCACTTAGAAATAAGTATTAATAAAGAGTAGAGTTGCAACTATTAAGGTGTTAACTATATCTCCCTCCGTCCAATAATACTCGTCACTTTATGAAATAAATGGATAATTTTACACTTCATTCATAATTTACTCTATCATTAATTATACTCATTTCTCTATTATATTTTTTAAAACATTGTATTTATTGCTATATTTAAACGGTAATATAGTAAAACTATCCTTCTATTTATAATTTCTTAAGAAGTGTGCAAAATCTCTAGTGGACAATTATTGTTGGACAAAGGGAGTACTAAATTAACTTCATCGACTTCTCTTGCTTGCATTTATGTTTTCCTAGATATTGGGAAAATTAAGATAGGTAACCAAGAACAGATCGGAAGAAATCACCAAGTGTTTTTTTCCGGAAATTGAACTTGAGATGTTATGGTGCTCAATCTACGTTATTGAATACTAAGCTACACTTTTGGGTGCTAATATTTTTACATTTTAATTGAGTAGTGTAGGAGAGCAAATTGAATAATTAGGAGAAAAGGCATTGGGTATATTAGCAGATGAATAAGCACCAAGAAAAGAGTCAATTTTGGTGTGACAATATAATGTAGCATGGTAATTAAATTTTTAAAGAAAGATAAACAGAAATAGTCATAAGAGCTTTTGACTATGTGATCAATAGTCAAAATACGTTAGGTGCTAAACTTGCAAAGGACTTGAAGTGAGATTGTACCTACATCTAATTTGGAAAGTAAATACTCATACATCTATTTTTAGGTTTCAAAGTTACATTGGCTACAAAAGGTTAACACCATCAAAGTCCTTGTCCTCTTTTGTGATTTTGCACATTTTTTACTTTCCTTTTATGATTTGCATCCTATTTTCTTGTAAAATAACAATTTTTTTATAAAAAAAAAAGGATCGAGGAACAAATTGAAATACAAATAATAGTAAAAAATAAATGACACGGAATTTAAAAAGAAATCAATTTAAAAAAATGACCATTTTAAGAGAGACATTCATTGTAAAATAGCATATTGACACATGAAAGGTCTTAGCACGGAACAAAATATAAATAAAATGGATATATGCAGTAACCCAAAAAACGATTACCGAGAAATTCGTGTGTGACCCGCCCTTTGGACCAATTACAGCCTTCTAAACTCGATGGATAATGAGTCCGCCCCTCTACCCTTCTCCACTTAAATACCATACTTCCCTTTGCATGTGGGGCTTGAACCTGCGACCTAAGTCTCCACCTTTTGCCACCCTATTTTACCCAAACATTAATTGCATAATTAACTCTTGTCTTCACCTATCCATATATTGCATGATTCTCCACTGTAACTCAAGGAGAGAAGTTGTCCCAACATTTGTCACCTGGGGTTTCTAACTCAGGCAAAGTTAATGTCCTAAATCTATCTATGGCACAGATCTTGAAGTCTGATCATTTCATGATCACTTCTCCGAAAAGCCCCGACATAAATATAGTCAAGGGTTGTAGTTTTATGGTCAATTGAGTAGGACTTGGAAGCTCATTTGGTTTGATAATACAAGAGCAACTAGCTTCTGAGAACTACTACTAGCATTTCATGCTCACTGATGTAACATTAACCATGAACAGAACGATCAACCAGCAAATCAGGAGAAAGTAACGGCAGCCCAGCCCATGTGTCATCAACATACCTTGGATGTCAAAGTTCACAGCAGACAACAGACAGGCATGGATAACTTTTCTGATTCACTCGTCTCACCATCATCATCCCTGAAGCAAAAGCATTTGCTTTAAATTTTCAGCTTTCCACAAAGACAACATAACTCAGAAGCACGAGGAAACAAAGTGTATATCACCAAGTAAACAATAAAAAGAAGAAAAATAGTACGTCTCTGAGTAAAGCATTTTAATACCATTACATAACGATAGGGAAACCTCACAGAAACCATGGAAACTACCCCCCTCTAACAATATAACACAAAAATATTGTCCTAACATGGTTTGGACCTATGTTGCTCGGACTATCCAAAAATATTGTTGCACCCCTGTCAGATCCTCTAAAAATGCACTAATTTTGGAGGATCCCACATGCACGTGATGACATTTTTGAAGATTCAAAGCAACATAGGTTTAGCCACCATACCATACAAAAAATCCAATATAAGAGTCATTAGCTAGGTGTAACATTATGTATTGTTTGCAAAAGTTGTAACCGATGTGGGCAATATACTGATTTGTAGTGTTCATACTAAATTTGATATCTAAAATGACAATAACATCACCAGGAAGTGGCAACAAGAGGGGAACCATGAATCTAAGGTCAAAACTTAGTACATATTATGCTCTTTGACAAATTGTGAGTCCACAGGGTGAACTATCAAACTCGCAGATGAAAGAGGAACTTCTGCATATTCAATCTTGACGGCAATCTTAATCTCAACACTATCAAAAGGGCCCTCTTAAGTTTGTCACCACAGCCAAAAGCACATTTCAGAAAATGAAGCACCACTCTGTGTCTGGATAATGTCTCACTAACAGACAGTCCCTTAGAGAGCGGGAACGAAACGACATGAAATCAACCATTTCTCGCTCTAGTTATGGATGAGCTTCTCCCAATTATGTATGGTAATAGAATAGGGCTAGAACGAAACAAGGGGCGTTGTATGGAAGTTTCCAAGCAGAGGTGCGAAGCAATTGAGATGCATAGAGAATAGATTGTAGGGTTCCAAACCTCGCCTTGCACTGTGCTTAAGCGGAGCTTGTGGTCACTCGTTCCTCCCTTGTTCGAACGAGCTTCAGATTGGATTCAACGCTACATATGATATTCCATTCCGGCCCTCACTTGTTCTCTCTTTAACAGATCAAGCAAGACAGATGGCAACAAGTGGGGGGTCTGAAAATGAAGCACCGCTCTGTGTCAAGGATAATATATCACTAGTACATAGTTAGACAGCAGATATCCAGTTGAGCACCCATAAGTATCTGCTCCAACAAGTGATTTCTCCATACTTCTCCTCAAAGCATATTTTTACATTAGCTAACAATTCCCTAATGTCAAAATATCAACTTTAGAAGAGGGTTTACCCACTGAAACTGTAAAAAGCAGAACTCTTGAAATGGTAGAAATTGATGGTCATAAACTTCAGTTGGCTCAAACAACAAGGAGGTTAAAATTTGTCATCAGGAATGAAACCCCTCTGCAGCATTTTATCATGGAAATGAAAAGCCTCCTTCAAGTTATCCTGAGAGACATGTCCATTTATCAATGATGTATATGTGGATCTGTCGGGGTTAATACCCCTCTCAACCATTTTCCTAAACAGCATGTTGGCTTCCTGCATTCTACCAAATTTACAGAAACCATCCAGTATGGTATTATAGCTAATAACATCAGGCGACAGACCTTGATTTCCCATTTCATTAACCAAATCTAAGTCTTTATCCATATTCTCCTCTCTTATAAACCCATCAAGAAGAGTATTGTATGTAATTGAATCAGGAAATAATCCTTGGGACTGCATCTTGTTCCGAAACTTAGCTGCCGTTGAAGCATCACCAGACCTGCAATATCCCTTGATAATAGAGTTGCAAGTCACAATAGTAGGTTTGATACCTCGGATAATCATATCATCCCACAGTCTTAATGCATCAGATACACGGCCCTTATTACAAAAGCCATTTATGAGAATACTATAAGTAATATAATTAGGAGAAATGTTTACAGAGATCATCTCATTCCTTAAACTGAAAGCTTTTTCCATATCACCAACCTTACAGAATCCATCAATCAAGCTGTTATACGTCACAACATCAGGCTTGAGGTTTCTCAGTAGCATGGCTTCAAACAGGGTCTGTGCTTTGTCCATGTTACCACACTTGCAGTATCCATTGATAAGCGTGGTTAAAGTGTAAAAATCAGGATTTACATCTCTTTCCAACATCTCATTGAAAAGCTCATCAGCTTCATGAAGCATCTTTCCTTTGCACAATCCATTCAAAATAGTATTGTAAGTCACCACATCCATAACTAAACTCTGCTCCACCATTTCATCACGCATCTTCATAGCCTCCTTCATAGAACCATTTCTACAAAACCCACCAATGAGAATTGTGTAGACTACATTATCTGGTTTAAGACCCTTGTGTCTCATATGCTCATAGTATGCCAATGAGCGGTCGAGATGACCAGTTCTTGAAAACAACCCAATAAGAGAACTATAACTAACCAAATCAGGGATGATAGCTCGACACGTCATTTCTTTGAAAACAGATTCTGCTTCCTGCACATCACCTGTTTTACAGCACTCAGCAAGCAATGCATTATAACTAGCAGTATCAGGGGCCAGTCCACTCTCTTCCATCTCAACCAAAAGTTTCCTTGCTCTCCCGTATTGTCCATTCTTACACAAACCATTGAGGATACAATTATAAGTTAAAAGACAAGGTCTTAACCCCGTAGCTTTCATAATGTTTATCACTTCATAGGCTTCTTCAAGAAGCCCCTCGTTACAATATGCATTTATCAAAGTATTGTAAGTCACCATATCCGGTAAAATTCCCTTCTTTTCCATTTCTTCAATAAACGGATTCACGCTTTCAATTTTCCCATCTTTACACAAAGCATTCACCATTATATTGAGGGTATACACATTTGGCTGAATGCTACTCCCTATCATCTCATTATACACTTCCCATGCCAAGTCAACCCAACCAATCTTCACAAGCCCTCCTAGAAGACCATTACACGCATTTATCGGAACATAAAGATTCCTCCTTTGCAACAACCTAAATACTTCTACAGCCTCCCTAATCTTCCTAGCTTGTACATAAGTCCTAATCAGCAAATCAAAAGCATATGGATTCGACCCAAATACCCCATAAGTTGACACCAAAGATTCCACAATCTCAATTCTTGAAACCCCACTTCTTCTGATCATCCTTAAGATAAAACCCTGTGCATCAGCTACCCTCTTAAACCTAATAAAAACATGTACAGTAGTACTCAATGACCTCGAGCAATGTTTGAAATTAGGACAATTTAGAGAAACCAAGTTAATGAATTTCTGTGCTAAATGCAAATTATCACGACAATTACCAAGAACTTCAAGAAAAGTAGAGGGGTTTAAACCATGTAAAGAATTGGTTATTGACTTACCTTGTTTAAGGTTCCACAAGATTTTCTGGACTAAAAATGTGTCTTCAGAAGAGCCATTAGCAAAGTGTTGTGGTTCAGAATTTTCTAAGTGGGTCGTGTTTACAAGTGAAGCACAAGTTGTTATGCCTCTAACGGTGGATTTGTGAACACATAGGTGTCGTGCTGCTGCCATGGCAAATTGGCTTTTTGGGACTGCCGTTCAAATTAAGTGTGGGAAGTTTTCCCATGCCAAAGAGAAAATGGGGGAAAATGAAAGGAGGACTTGTTTGATTTTTGCAGGAAGATTAGTTAATAGGATGAATATTTTTTGCATTGTTAAAATAGGATTAAATATCATCCTCTATTTATTTATTTTTGCCTAAAAATATTCTTTCTATTAAAAATATGAAAAAGTTACCTTAGACATCCATTCATTCATATGATTAAAAAATAGTAACGTTAACATCATATAATATTATTTTATTGATATTTATGATAATAATTTTAAATTATAATTTATCATTTAATTTAATAATTTTAAAATAATATAATTTTTAAAAAAGTGGGCTGGCCCGGCAAGCCTGTAGCCCACTTACTTTTCTGGCCCACACAAAAAATGGGTCAGCTGGTCTGATCCGTAAAATATCGAAGCATGTATGGGCTAGCTCGGATGGGGTGGGACACCCATATTGACAACTCTAGTTTTACGTAATTTACATTTTTTTTCATTTATGGGCTTTTCTTACAAACTCTTTAATGGGCCTCTCCACAGCATCCATACAAACCCAATCACTTATGGGAAATCATTAATGGGTTGCGAGTTTGTAATAGAGCCCACTTTGAGCACCGGGGCTAGTCTATTGGGCCTTAATTTCATAATCGTCTACTTTAATCAGAAATATATTTGGGTTGAGCCTGTTCTTGTTTCAATAACATCAAAATATTCGAAAATTAAGTTAAAAGAGACATTTTGACGATTAACAAGGAAAAGGTGCTTCGAAAATTAACATCAAAGTTTTTTTAATTGATTCTGTATAATATTTTTAATGCATCAGGTTAATTGCAATTTGCAATATAGCCTAACTTATATATGTTTCTGCAATTTTTTTTAAAAATGTCGGTTTATTATAATCACTTATAACAGGTATTATGCCTTCTTTTATGAGTTATTAAATTCACTTATCATGTGCTGTTTCCTATAATTAATGTTTAGATGATTTGGTAACATATTGAGTGTATACAAGTTGATTGATTTCCATGCTAGATTAGGTCATTTTTTCAACAAACGTGATTAGACAACTTGATAGAATATATATATTTAAAAAAAGAAAGTAAACGCTTAGAAATTCTGTACATTTGCGTACCTAACTCATATAAAAATATCAAAAGAAAATGTAAGATGTTATAAGTGAAATGACAAATATAGATAGCCACATTGATACTCCCTCTGTTCCATATTACTTGACTCTTACATCAAAATAAATATTCTTATTTACTTCTCTAATTTGAAAAAATCAAGAGAATGTCATTACATATATCTTTTCCTTTTTACCCCCAATATAACTAGGTAAAATAGAAATAGTCCAATTAAAGTTTCACCGATAAAATAATAAGTTTAGTAGAATAAATCTCAAATAAATTTTTTATTAAGAATTGTTTCTAAGTCGGAAAAAGTAAAAATAAATTGATGAATCAACTAGTCCATCCATCTAAATTTATTTTTAAAATATTTGTGTCTTTATTGTATTTATTACCTGATCACTTGCTAATTATTAATATGAATAAAGTGTAAAATAATAAAATTGATCATGTTCGATGTAGTCAAATGTAAAAGAAAAAAGATTAGAGAAAATCGTATTGGTTTGCCCAAGGTGGAGTTGACTTTGGCCCTTGAGAGAGTTGGATGGTTATTAGTTGTGTCTTTATATTCATTCAACGATACTAATTGTTTGCTAAGAATTACATCAGAAAACAAAACAAAGAGATAATGAATCAGAACATGGTGTCCTTCTTGATCGGAATAGTTGGAGCGACATTTACGCTGGGAGCATATTCGCAAACATGGATGACTCCAACACAAAGCATAACAACAGGTCTTGTAACTCTCATGTTTGGTCTTCTCGTCCGCGAAGGTTTCATCTCCCTTTAGATCTATATTTCTTGGGATCTGTAATAAATCATTTTACAGAGCTATATGTGGCTCATCCATAACTAATTTTATTATTTGCACTCTGATTCTGGTATTTATAAATGCTTTAAGTATAAAGGTTTTTGCTAGATTTATCTTCTTCTTTTTTTCCGTTCAAATTAATAATATTTTGAAATGGATCTACTATTTCAGTTTCAAACATCAAATTAATTCAAAGTTTCATTCTTATATTATCATGACCAGACTCAACTTCACCTTCAATTATTTTTTCCAATCAAATCAAATCTTAACCAAACAACACTCGTGGAAATGAAAGTGAGATGCTAAAACGAAACTTTGGGAGAATGGGCCAATTTATATCTTGTAAAATAAATTTTGAAAAAGGAATCTAAAACTTCAAATTTTAGATTGGATTATGATGGTTACCAAACTTGTTGAACATACCCCCCACAATAAACCAAATTAAGGATAACTTGTTTTTGGGATAGACAGGTTAGGGATGGGAGCTGTTATCATCATCACTACTAGTTAATGTAAATCAGTTGTAGTCACCATCTTTTAATTTCCACAAACATACGAGTTGTTTCTTTTTGGTTACTTACTACTTCGCAATTATTTATCTCACATTTATTAGTCAACAACGGTTCATGCTCCATGACCTGCTACCTAAGCTACTTCCAGATACCAATCACACATACATTATTTTACTGTCAAAACACAAAAGTAACTCACCGGATGCTTGGAGTTGTTTTTAATACTTCCTCTCTTTTATCCAAAAGTTATTGGGATGTATATGTTACCATGATTGTGTCCGGTTGACAAACCAAGAATCCCATTAAGTGTTTGAATTTGAATGTGTATAAACACTACTTTTTAGCCAATATAAGCAATACTTGTGATTTTTATGAGATTGTATTTAATGATACACAGAATTAATATTACTGAGAAAAGAAATTGGACATCCTTTGTCAAATTTTTAGTAATGTCAAATTAGATATCAAATCAGGTTTGTTGCAAACCTGGCAGCATGCGTTTCTGTCGAACAAACTCTTAATTAGCACAGAATCCCTCAGATTAATTAGGAGGTTCAATATTTGGTCTATGATCCAAAACATGTCATATGTCCCTAACATCGATTTCAAAACCTTCATGAATCAACCAATAAATCCTGTTGAAGCCAATGAGAGATACTTTCTTCCTGCATATTAAGTTAGATAAAACTAATGCTAACATATTAGTAATAACTGCAGACGTGCATCCATGAACTTCACAAATCAAAATGTAAGTCTACCCGTTGTCTCAAATAGTGTTATCCACAATTCCTGATCTCACATCCACAACAATAGAATAGTTTTTTCATAAAAAATCTGGCATGAGAAAATGAGGCAGATATGTAGCCAAAAATGACTTGCCAGACATGAAGCAGAATTGATCGAGCTTGCCGGCAAGTCATCCTTGGCTGCAATTCAATTACCTTATTCCCTCATGCAAGACTTTAACATGAATAAAGACATATAACCAGCAGTCTATATATTGAATTATAGTTTCCCGAAGAAGAAATCCAACATTCCCTATTGCAAATAGAATTAGCAGTTTCCTACTTCATCTAACAAAACACAACTTGTGAGAAGCTCATTGGATGGAATAGAAAGAAAAAAAGAAGTAACTTTGAAAGTAAGTGCATGAAACGAATGAGCCTCTAGGAGTTGTAGATAAATAATGGATTCTTGTATGGGAAAGGAAATCTAGCAATACATTAATGATCAGTCAATTTCTATGTAATGCCCAATGGAGAAAAGGGGAAAAAGGCAAAGTTAGTTTGGAGGGGCTCTTAGGACTTAGAGATGTGACTAGCCACTGTCCCTATCACCCCCATAACTTGATATAAAGAGACAGTGAATCTAAAAGCACCTTCCCAAAAAAAGTTGTACCAACACTTGAGTCCAAAAGATGTAATACAAGGCAATAAACGCAGTCTGCGGATCAGGCTCCCTAGTTGTACCTTTCGGCGTGGAGTTAGGTGCACAAATTTACTGCTGCCCAGTGCCCACCCTCAATTTCATTGATTCAGCTTTTGCAGTCTGGTGTCTATTTGACCCAGCTATGAAACTGCATTGCCACCTTACATATCCTAGTCTTACTGTTATATTATACTTTTTCACAAATTAAACTCCCAAGTCATTTATATTTTCATGGCATCATACAAATTAAATATGCATGAGAATCATATCTGTTCAAATCAGGAGTTAATTATGCCAAAATTACAGGCGACGTTATTTTTACATTTGTAACCCTTTAAATTGATGCAATTTTGTTGCACTTCCACCAGACTAGATTAACAGAAAGACGTAGATATACCACACTAAATATCCATGTTTATTTACCAGACAACTTGGCATGCAATTGTTTGGTCACAAAGGACGACAAAAGCCTCCTCTTAGTTCCATATGAACGACCAGATGATTGCATTAATAAATTACGGAATGTAATCTAAGCAATTGTAGATATCATTTACACACACAAAAAAGAGCTGTTCACCAATGAATCCACCAGCTGCCTATTTAATTTACAGATCCCACTGCCTCCAGACCTGAGAGAAAAAATTGGTTAAGTCAATCGCAATATCCACGGTTCACAGTATACATACATACCCACACACAAAAAAGCAATTTACTTCGCTCACCTAGTTATGGGATAGAGCCATCTCCTATATACTTAGCCGAGCAACATCTCAGCTCAGCTTCGGATTCTTCTACATCATTGATTGTGTTTGTCAAAATTATTCCCTAACCTTGTAACAATTATTGTTCTTCACATGATTCATTATATTGAACATTACTCCCAAAAAGTTTGCAATGGCAAATGCATCAGAAGAAAACTACCAACCTCACTTTAGAATAGTAGACAAGATGAAAGAAAGAAGTGCAAGCTGACATTTAGATCTAAATTGGCACACTATTGAACTATCAACAAGAACAGGTAATTGACATTGCAACATTCACATCGCAAATAAATCCTCAAAAAAAGGGGTAAAAGAAAGCAAATGCTTTTTGAAATTGAAAAAAACATGTCAAATAAATGTAGAGAAAGCGAGAGACCTATAGAAGTATATATATGAGCAACATCTGTTATACCTGATGATTAAGGAAATTATATCATAGCTTGCACACAAACCAGTAAATAGTAAGGATAAGCACATGATTGTAAGCATACTAAAAACTTACCGCCAGATTTACCGCTTACGTACGGTAACTAATTCCTCCCTAGAGACTGTCAGGTCCACAGTGAATGGCAATGAAAATCAGATGAGATAATTTACACTTACTGGTATAAATATTATGCATTATTCAATTACATTCAAAATATATTTCTACAGAAAAATGCAAACAGACCTTTAACTCAAGCTGCATGCCTGTTTGGGTATCCATGGCATCCTCTTCAAAACAATCATCGAAAAGTTCAGAAGATGCTTTGAACAGCGAATTGATCAGGCAAGCAAATTATAATAGAATATGGTCACATCTTGAGCAAACTTCCAGGGTTATAATAAGCAAACAAGAGAAGATGAAATAAAATTTAAAATTTAAGATACGGTACAATGACTATGTTCTAAATCTAATACCAAGATACAAATTAAATTGCCCATTCTAAGGAACCATCAAAACTAGACAGAACTGTACGAGGACAACAGGTCTAACTTCTACTTGATTAAATAAGCAAATCCCACAATAATTCATCCAAATTAAAATTAAACTGAAAAAAGGGATACCAAGACAGGCTGATATTAAGTGTTTATTCATTTGTAATACAACCACAAAAAGGGAAGAAGGATAAAGGCGTGCTGGCTACACAGGTTCTTGGGACCACAAGATTTGAGCTTGTAAGTGAATGGTGTCAGGAGGCAAATTTCAACACTAGGTAAAATCTTCAGTTATGGTCCTCCTAAGGAAAAGCATCAAGGTAGGCCAAAGTTTCCAAATCCTCATTTATCTGGTCTTCTGGTTTAAGCGCAAGGGAGGCAATGGGCTGACCTCAGGCTTCATATATCTCAGCTGTTTTGTTGGGAGGGAAGGAAGCAAAAGGAAAACAACAGAATTAGTTTCAATATCAGGAGAGAGGCTAGGTCATAACCAAAATGTGAACTTTACTACTTTAGTACAAGCTGAGCTAGCTACGAAATTTTGGCTGATCAAAAGAAAGAAGCAATGCATGCAAAGAGGGGATCCACGAGCTACCTGCAGGTCCAGTTACACACTCTAGTAACCATAACTTTTTCTCCGTAAAGCAGGGTCTTGCCTCGATGACCTGGCAGCAGTAGTTTAACATATGAATAATAAGAACAAGAAATTGTAACTCTAGTTTTCTAAATTTGGAGCAACTATAATAGATAAGCTACAATAAAAAGTCATGGGCAGCAGATGGAGATGACAAAACGACAAGTGCTAATTAATGTCTGAAGGTCAGACATAAACATGCAAGATACAAACACGTGATCAAAACAGTTAGCAGCTAAAAACAGAATTAAAAGCAAACAAAAGTATAACCGAACAACTCATGATGGTTTTTCTTTAGAAATCATTTTATTTTTATTTTATTTTATATAATATTGGACTGCAATGAACTTAAACGGAGCGACATGGACACCGAGGATTCCTATAGCCAACCCCAACTTGCTTGGGATTGAGGCCTAGTTGTATATTTAAGAGACAACATGCTGGTGGTACACCCACACCAAGACATAAGAACCAAATTCAGGACAAGGTGGAAAGCCCAGAACAACTTACCAAGAACCACCAGAAGGCCCAAGGGCATATCCTTCATAAGCTCCATATCCTGTGCTGCTACTCTGCTGATGGAATTAGAAATTAACAAGAAAGGATGTACATATATTCGAGAAAATATACATAGCAAAGGAAGTTAATGAATTCATACAAAATTTTCATGATTTCTGCTCCTCAAGCAATGAAACCCTATGTTACCTGGATACCCCTATAACTTCCATAACCATCAGCACGTGGAAGATCAGTCGTACCACCATACCCAGCTGAGTAAGAATGTCCATGTCTTCTAGAGTCCCTACTTTCGTGTTTCAAGGTATCTGAATCTGTAGTCATGGGGGGGGTAGGGATGAACTGGCACAAAGGCTGATGCAGCACCCTCTCTTTCAAAAAGGTTTGCCCTCAAACGTGAAATTACTTGTATGAGTGCGTCCTTTACAACAGCAAGTTCTCCCGAGATCTGATATGTTTGGAAGCATATAGATGTGGTCAGTTGAGCAAATAACAAACATATCATAAGTAACCAGAGAATTTAACCGGATACTCCTGCATAAATAAGAAACATAAGAAAATGCTAATAAGACCTAAGATGAAAAAAAAAACTATCCTAAGAGTCTTAATAGGCAAACCCCATCTTTTCATATTTTTGATTGATCTTTCCCTGTTTCTTTTCTCCTTCCTGGGAGGTTGCTTTCACAATAGAGGAGTACGGCAGAAGAACATAAAAACAAAATAATAATAAAAAATAATTGAATGATACAGCCAGTGGAGCACAGGTTACATTCACACCAGATCCTTCCTAAAAACTTAATCGAAGACATCTTAATTCAATTAATATTGATCTAAAGAAAACAGATATATATGGCTCCTCAATATGTCAATATCCAAAATTTAAGAACCCACATTCCTATCTCATACTCATACTCCAAAAGCTGAGTACGGGAAGAAACCAGCAACTTTTTTTTCTTTCAAAGAGAGTAGGAGATAACTTTTGGTGCATTTAAGCTTTACAACTCCTATCAGTATGCTTACCTGCACCATCTCATCATCTTTAGCTGCAACCTTCGGGAGGCCTTCTTTCCAGAGTATACGAATATTAGCTTTCGTAATTTTCCTCATCTCATTGATTATGGTGCCTCCTTTTCCAATAAGACAGCCTATTTGAGATGTTGGGACCAGCAATCTTGTGGTTAATGATGTAAGACCAGAATCTCTATCAACTTTCTCACTGCACCTAGGTTGCAAGCGCAATGCTGCTTCAACAGTAGGAGAAAATGTGTCCTCAAAAAACTGCAAAACAAGCAAGAAAATAAGTCTTTATCTTGGAAAAAAATCCTCAACCTGTACACTCCAGTGCAAAACAGCAGAAGAAAAAGAAAATACCTCTTTCGCAGAAATTGAAATCATGCAATCATCACCTTCAGCAGCAGAACTATCAACTTTAATTGCTGCACCAGATTCTTGTCTAATTTGATTGATTATGACACCACCTTTACCAATAACACCACCAATATTTGCAGTAGGACACAGCAAACAGATAGAAAATTCCTTTGAAGATGACTCAATCCTTGGAGCAGAGTAAAAAGACCTTGATAAGTCCCCACTCTCTCCTTTGTATCCCCTATAAGACCCCATCAATGGAGCTATGCCTACAATTGGAGCACCAGCAGTATGACCTACAAGTGAACTTGAAGAGTAGATATTTGGTGCAGCAGAAGCAAGCAAGTGTTGAGAACGGGATGGATTCTTATGAAGACGCTTTGCTATTTCATAAAGAGCCTTCTTCACTACGGTGGCTTCACCAGATATCTGAAGCCCAATTAAATCACCGAGTACTGAAGTCAGACGCTAGAAAAAAAATTCAAGTTTCAGCTGCCCAATACTAATGCAAGTAAGATTGCAATTGAAACCGTTGCGTGAAGTGTGAACACACAACAATTATCGGTAACGCGGTCCAAATGTTTATAGATAATGATGCTTGAGCCATAAGAATTTCTTTTCAAGAAGTAGAGTACAATTTGCATAACTCTTCACATAACAAATCAGACAAGGGACCACCAAAAAGAACAGTAAATGAATAGCTGATTAAGAAATTGCACAACTTCATTTTACTAATTACCATTAAGGGAAAAAAACGAGGAGCGACAAGTTCATAATGAACAACCAGCAGAGCAGGAATTGATCAAATTTACTATCAAGACAATTAAATGAAATAGCCTAACGGACTTTAATGGTAAAGAAGTACCAAACTGGAAGAACAACACTGTGATACAGACAGAGAAAGGGAAAATAAAAAAGGAGATGATCCTCCAGTTACCTGCAAAAGTTCATCCGAGCTCAATGCACATGCAGGCAAATGGTTATCTTTCAATATACGAATCTGAGCACCACATTCACTACGAATGTTCTGTACTATCTGACCCCCTTTCCCAATAACACATCCAATCTGATCTGAAGGTACTAGAAGCCTAACGGTAACCTGAGGTGCATCCTTAGAATCCTCATCAACTGTCTCAATAACAATTTTTTCATGGACTTTAAAAAGTGCATCCTGGGCAGGACAAATACAATTTTCAGAGCCATCAAAGTTGTTTGTTTCCTCACTTGCGCTGTAGATAGTGACAACACGTTCCTCACAGTCAGGCACAGTCTCACCAATCCTGATTTTAGATTTAGTGTCCACCCTTAATTGCTTAACAATCTCACCTCCCCTGCCAATAATACTTCCAATCTTCTTTCCATTGCATAAGTACCGATAAACTGTGTCGTCATGACCGATAGAGAAAGAGTCTTTATCAGAGCCAGTATTTCTTCTTTTATTTCTCCCATTGTCAGCATAATCAGACTGAGAATGGGAGCGTTTCCCATAGCTATTTCGTTGACCAGCCATCACAAAATACTATGCTTATCATACGAAGATTGCAACAAAGTTAAAAAATTATGTTTACAAAGTTGCCCCTAAAGAATTAGATCTTCAACAATTTATTGTCAGACAAGAATCTGAAGAAATATTATAAGCCTTATAAAAGGGTCTAGTACTTTTCAGAGT
>CM040619.1:78172991-78271549 GCA_022817965.1 Solanum lycopersicoides
CAGAGAAGATTACCAGTCAAAGGCATCATCTGATTATTACAGCATCCAAAATATGCTTCCTATATTATTTCTTAAACTTCCCAGTCTTCCTTGGTCCAGGGATTTCCATTGTACCTATAGAGCAACCACATCTGCCTCGACACAAGAATAGCTCTACCATTAGGCGGAGCCATTCTCTTAAGCTCACCTTCCAATTCTTGATGGTAATCTCTAGGTAACTTGAAAATCCCCTTTTTAACTCCTCCAATTTTCGGAGGAGTTAAATTTTTCTTCTTAAGACTGTCTTCTGTCTCTAGCTGTATATCAAATTCAGCAGCTTTCTTAAGCCGACGACAACCTGGTCTCCCACATCCTCTCCCTGTTGTACAAACTGTCACTGCCAAAAGAGCAATTACAGCAAAAAAAATGCTAAGCCCTAGACAGATAAATACCATTGGAGCCCGCAAAAATTCCTCTTTCACCACATCAGAAACTTCTTCGAAAAATTCAATCAGTATATGCACCACGAGATTTATGTAAGGATACAACAAAACCCCAGAAGCACCAACCACGGCAATGAAAATCACTACATCAATGATAGCAGAGTGAGACTGTTCACAATCACTTGGCGGCATGTTTCTTTTCTTGTCCAACCGATTGAATTTCGAAAAGTGGGCAGTTGAAATCTTGGATTTTGCCCTGGCTAATTTTGGGTCTATTGGAGGAATTGAGGTATGTAAACAGACCATTTGGGTTAAAGATTTCAAGATTGTATCTAAGAATATAAAAGACTCAATTAGATCGGCCAATTTTCCCAAATTGAAAAAGGGATTGGAATATTGATGGATAGTCAATTGGAATTAATATCAGATTGAAGTAATCTAGAAGAAGAAGACTAATAGCTGAGAATGGAGATCTGGTGTAAATTGAAATTTAGGCCGGCCATCAAACAGTGTAGAAAGGGAAGCAGAGACGACAAGGAGATTTGATGTGTGTTTAAATTCCTTCACATGAAATGGTGGACTTCATACACTCCAAATTTAACTTTTTCTTTTCTTCTTTTTTCTGGTTCTAATGGGCTACAACTTTACCTAGATGGGCCATATGACTGATCAAATGACCCGACTCACTCCCACCATTAAAAATAGGTAAAAATTATTGAAATACACGTTTATATTTTTAAAGATCTCTAAAATCCATTATTTATTTAATTTATTCGAGTTACATATTATATATATGATTTATTTTATAATGTATTCAAACTAGTTTTGAATGTATCCGAACTACATATTATGTATCAGGTTTATATTATAAGGGATTAATGTAATTACAAACTAAATAGGAACAAATTGTAATTTCATATTAAAACTATATGATTTCTGTAAATTTTAGAAATATCAAATATAATAGAACAGATATAATAAGGTTTTATAGTTATAGTTTTGATAATTATGCTTTATATTTATAGTTTTATTTGCTAAGAAGGTCATGATTTGTATATTTTTACTTATATATTTGTATATTTTGCTTGTGAGTATTACAAATAAGTAAGTATAACAAATTATGTATTTATACATTTATAAATTTTCCAAAATTCCCATTGTATATTTTGCTTGCCAATATATAAATAGAATAATTTATTGTTAATTTTTCATAAATCGTATACAAATAACTAGAGTAAGTATAGACAATTAAGTGAATTACACAATTTTAGGTGAATTATACAAATTAAATAAATAGCAAGATCTAAGAAAACAGTGACTGCTAATCACAATTTTCCAAAACAATAGCTATAGCTTTTAATATCTTTAAATATTTGTTGAAATATAGCTATAATTTTAGTTTTTTGTAACATGATATGTTTATACATGCTTAAATTTTTTTATATATATATATTAGATGTTGGATTTTGAAACTTTTTAGTGTATGTCTTTCATAGGTGAACATTTTGACTTTATTACTACGTATTAAAAACACATGTATGGTATATCTTTACAATAAAGTAAGGTATTTTGGGTAATAGTAAGCAATTGAAAAGTATGTTGTTGATAGTGAGGTGGCATCATTGTCATATACTTTGACTAGTGTGAGAGCAGTATTACTTGTCTAAAGTCTAACACAGTCTCGACGTGATAAACAAGGAATTCAAAGTTGAAATTAGAGGCTAGTTGGTCTATACGCACGACGAAATGGGAGGTAAAATTTTCAAACTAAAATCCATGGCAAATTGGGTTGTTGATTAGACTTTAAAGTCAGACCATCAAAATTTGGCAATGATTTTAGTGGCGCTCAATAGTCTATCCTTTGATTTTTTTTTTTCTGGACGAGTTGTGTGAGGCCTCATTTGGCTGCCACGTGTACACTGTGAAACCCCTAATGTACTTATTTTCCTGCTTTTTATCTTCAATTTTAATCTTTTGTGTTTACTTTTTCTTTGTTACTTGCATTTTCTTTTTTGCTTGTTAATTCTTAGTGTAAATTTTAATTTTTTGTTTTAATAAAGAAATTTTGAAACTCACCCACGGTATCTATCATATATTTGATATCTCTATTATTACTTATTTCAGGGGAAATTAAAGGAATAAAATTAAAATTTAATTCATGTAATCAACCAATTGAGCTAGTAAAATTTAATCGACATTATTTATTACACTTAAATATAAATTTTAATTTTAATTATTTAAATTTTAGTCATTAATTTTTTATTTTTTTTTTGAAATTTCAATTTTTAATCACTCAATTCTAAGCCATCAACTATGTTATTATTTTTATTATTGTTTATGATTAGTATTAATATTCATAATAAAAATACTAAAATTATTTTTAATCACTCAATTCCTAGTCATCAAATATGTTTTTAATCACTCAATTCTTAATCATTATTTATTTTTGTTTCAAAGTTTCTTTATTAAAACAAAAAATAAAATTTACACTAAGAATTAACAAGCAAAAAAAAGAAAATGCAAGTAAGAAAAAAAAGAGATTAAAATTGGAAAAGAAAAAGCAGGAAAATAAGTACATTATGGGTCCCACAGTGTGCGCGTGGCAGCCAAATAAGGCCTCAGACGACTGACATATTTGTGGGTGTCATTTTTCCACTTTATGACTAGCAACATGTTGGAAGTGAAAGGAAAAAGTTATGAAATGACCCAATAAGAGTAGTCACTTTTATGTCATACGTTCGTATGATTTGATCTTACAAGAAACCTACTGCAGTTCAGAAATTGAGACCCTTCTCCTTTCTTTGAGGAACAAATTGCCAGAGGTACACTTGGAATAAATTACGCACAACATAAAAACATATTGCAAAATCATAATGGGTATTTTCCAAATAACATGAACCATGTAAATCCCAAAATAGATTCTAGTTTGGATGTTTACTACCATTATAAGTGGCTATGACAAAAGAAAAACTTAATCTAAAAAACCCAGCTTATTCTATAAATTAAATTTACCAGCAATCACAATGTACTTTTCAAAAATCCTTTGGTCGAGCGCTGATTCAAGAACTTGATGCAATAAAGAGGAACGTAGAATACTGTGTTGTATAGCCAGATTTTTCCTGCACAACTCCAGCCAATGCTCTGATCTGCAGACACAACAAGCATGGTGGACATAAGTTGATAATTCACGCAAATACCTAGGAGAATATCACAACCAGGCAACAAACTCCCAGTCCTCATGACGAATATTAACGCAGAATTGCTGCTGCTAACTTGAAGAGAACTGCTAATACAAACTTCATATATGTCTTGTCGAGTGAAAAGAAGTTTGTTTCATATACTGCCCAGAAGAATATGACGGTCGACATTGCCAAATAGCTACCAAGGACAATTCCAGTAGTCAAAATCTCGGACAGGCTCCAATGAACAGGCAGAAGAGATGATTTGACCCTGCTCTCTGATGCTATCACATTGATAAAGCAATTGAGCATCGCAATAAAGAGCATCTTCAAGGGTGGAAAATCGAACTTCCAGACCAGAGCCAAAAGCATAAAACTAAGCACGTTATGGATTGCAATTGAAACAGCATGTACCATGCAACTTTTCATTCTTACAGTGATTGATCGACAGGTCAAAACAGCTTCACAGAAGTATTTCAGAGCAGTTCCCATAATGACAATGTCAGCAGCATTTAGAGCCGCTTCAGTGGCTTTATAATGAGCTATCCGAATATCAGCCTTTTTAAAGCTGGAATATCGTCGACACCACCACCAATCATTCCACATATATGTTTCCGAGATTGCAAGTGCTTTATTATCTCATATTTGTGCTCAGGAAGGGCACAGCTAACAAATCCATCAGCCTTCTCTATGATTTCATCAATGGATACATCATTATCAGCAGCAATGGATTCGCTATTATGTCCCAACAGAACAGATGAAGGATACATATTTGTTCCCATTCCCACGCGACGCCCAATTTCTTTTCCAATTACCAGTGGATCCCTTGAAATCATTTTAACATTCACTCCGTGGTTCAACAATTCCCTGATGGAGCTTGCACAATCCTCTCTTGGCGGATCAACAAAAGGCAGAACACCCAGGAATTGCCATGGACTCCCAGATTTCTCCTTTGCTCCGTGTGGAACTTCCTGGTATGCCTCGGCGATGGAGTGCAAGACCTTTTCAGAAAACATGTCAATCATAGAACGAACAGTAGGTTTTACATCTGACGGAACTTCCTGGAATGCTACAGTGATTGAGTGCAAGACCTTGTCAGCAAACCTAGCAATCACAGAGTGAAGTGATTGTTCTGTATCTGACGGAACTTCCTGGTTGGCCTGCTCAGCAATGGAGTGCAAAACCTTCTCAGCAAATAGGTCCATCGCAGAATGTACTCTATGTTCTATATCTGACGGAAACTCCTGGTATGCCACAGCCATTGACTTCAAACCCTTGTCAGCAAACATGTTAATCACAGAATGAACTCTATGTTCGATATCTGACTTGTTATGAGCATAATGATTTAGGATATGTTCTGGTTTACCCATGCTGACCCTGTGCCATTTTCCTTTGCCATCTGAATAAGTATGTGATGTTTCTTTTTTGGTTGGACAGCAAGGAAGGAGTAATCTTATTCCATTTTGTCTAGCACATTCGTCTGATTTACAGGCTCGAGCTGCCATCAGAGCAACAGTATCTTTATTGATGTCGTTGGCAAAAACCTCAATAAGGTCTCTTTGAACATCAAGCTTGCCAAGTGTTAGGGTCCCCGTCATGTCACTACAAAGCACGTCCATACAAGCCATATCGATTATAGTTGTCGTATTTTTTATAACATAATGGGTAGTAGTAACAGTATGTCTCATTATGAGTAAAAGAGTGAGTGGCATGCCAATTGGAATTCCACTAATGAGGAGCACGAGAATATTGTCGATACCAGAACGGTATGCACGGTGTTGGATACAGTACATGACAATGATCTCCACCATCATTACCACAGCAACAAAATGGATGCAGAAGTTTCCAATACCTTTGGAAACACGTTGAAAACATTGCACTTGGTTGGAACTTTTAACAAGGTGGGCAGCTGCCGCATTCCTATATCTGGTACGAACTCCAGTAGCGATAACGACTGTTACAATTTCTCCTTTTTGACAGGTTGAACCAGAGTAAACACAATCTCCACGACGTGATTTTGTTACAGGAAGGGATTCACCTGTCAGATCAGACTGGTCAATTTTCACGACTGGATCATCAGTAGTGCAGTACTTGAGGATACGAACATCTGCAGGAACTATGTCTCCCATTTTTATACGGATCATATCCCCTGGGACAAGGTTAGAACTGTCTACTTTACGCCATTGTCCATGTCGAAGAACTCTGCACAACTTGTCTAAATAATGGACCCGAGATGCTATATAGCTAGTTAGATTAACCGCAACAAAAGTGTATGATAAGTTAGTTACAATTAGAAATGTAAGGATACCGAAAAAAAGGTACCAATCTGGAGGCCTTCCTCCTCCATTTGCGAGAACAATTGCCATGATAGCAGCAGCTACCATAGTCCGTGAGAGAGGGTTCCATGAATATCTCAAAAAATTCAAGAATTTACTCTCCGTCTTCTCCTCCAGCTTGTTGTGTCCATAAATTGACAACCTCTCTTTCACATCAGTATAAGTAAGACCTTCGTCCTCTTTACATCTCAATTTCTCACAAAAAACTTGTTCAATCGGCATGTTTTCCAAATCATCGAGATCCATTAAAACTCTCCCTAGTCAAGACATACATGAGTAAGACTTTAATTAAATGAGTCATTTTCTTTGGCATTAATGAAACATGTCTATTATCAATCACAAGACTTAGCGCGCATAAAATTCAATTCGTAAGACAAAAATCATCAGGAGATAAGCTTATATGCACGTTCGACTAAGCATTGGAAGTTATTACCTACTTCATTTGTTTAAACACAATTCATGATACTCGTTTATTTAACAGGTTGCAAGATGAATCATCAATAAGTAGGTCTTTCAACACTTACTTACCAATGATTAATGCCGATACTCCAAGATGATGGAAAATATATATATATATGCTCAAAATTTGATATCAGACATGCTAAATTACACTTGTATATATAAGGTCAAATTTCACTTTCTTAATTAAAATCGAACATCGAAAAAAGTACCTGTCTAGCGTGAATTTTCTGAATCAACGACTTAGGATCAAGTTCTTAAAATCTTCAATATCAGATTTGCTGTGTAACTATTCTAATTTCTCTGCTCTGATTATTTATTTATTAATATTATTATAGAAAAAAGAGTGTTTAAGTGTCACAACTACTTTAGGATTCTCTAAAATAAGGTTTAAGAGATTTGTACTCGAATGTTATGCAAAGTAGTTACGACTTAAGCGTGGAAGAGTAATGCTCTCTTTCTACTTTCTAGACTAAAGTCACATGGTCATATGACTTAAAAAAACTAACTTTCGGAAGAGTAACTTATTTTTACTTTTCTTTTTAAAAAAAAAAAAAAACTGAATAAATCTAATAAATTAAGATTATGAAATAATGAATCACACACACATATATATATATATATATATATATATATATATATATATATATATAATGTGTAGTTGTTAAAATTACACTTAATTAGAAATCATGAATGTCCAATTGCTAGAATCAAATCATCCCTTCTAGTTATACTCCTTTCATTTCAAATTAATTAAATTGTTAAGTTATTTCACAATCTTTACGGGAAAAAGATTAAAATATTAATCTGACATAATTTTTTATTTTTATCCTTATTAATTATTGTCAAATTTATAATTAAAATAACTAAACACTAATTAATAACCAATTTCAATGCTAACTAATGAAGGGTAAAATTGGAAGAACATTTCAAAAGTAGTTTTGAAAATTGAACAATTAAGTTATTTTGAAAAATAAAAATATCTCAACAATTCAATTAACTTGAAATAGAGAGAGTATTATTTAGGAAACATTATATTGTGTGGGCTATCTATACATCATATGGATTAATTAAAATATATGGATTAAATGCAAGTACGTGGAATGAATCCCGATTAATATACATGTTTGATATGAATTACATTTGCATATGTATTAGTATTAGGTACAATATGATCTACAATCCCAAGATACGTTATTATATTATATATGTGTGCTAATTTTCTTAAGAGTATTTATTTAGTAGAATACTATTTTGATGTAATCATGCAAAAAAAAAAAAAAGATAAGAAAAGCAAGGGTGCTATTATGATTCTTCATGTTACACAAGAGATCAGCTTGGAGATAGTCTTTATAATTAAAAGAGGTTAAGGAATTTTTATACAAAATTTGGTATTGTTTTTATGTAATAATGCAATAACCTTATCAACTCTATCTTATCATCAACATTAAATTAATTATTGTTTATATTCTAGATTTTCTCGAGTTTGGTCCCACGCAGGAGAAGGGATAGTATGATTAAACTAAAGTTTTTTTAAAATTTAAAGTTGGCTGTGAAAGCACGTTTTGTAGCGTCCATCATATCCGTTTGGGTCAATTTTCATCGTCATCCACAAATTTTCAAATATTTAATGATATCTCCATGGCTATAAACAATCGTAAATGAGTAAATCTAAATAATTTATATCTTTGAACTAAATTATTTCTAACTATAAAATAAATTAAATTTACCTAATAATTTTTTTATTCTACCTAATATTATAAAATTTAAGTAAATATTATATTTAATGTAATAACATAATACTACAAATTATAAAACAATACATAACAATTAAAATAAAGTGTTAAAATATAGTGAGATTTTAATTACTTTCTCCGTTTTTTTTATAGTTATCATATTAAAGTTTGACATAATCTTTAAGAGAAATTTAATAATGAGGAATATTTGACCAATATTTCCTTATTAATTTTGTAATCTTTATTATATACTCTCTTCGTTCCTAATTATTTATTCAAGTTTTTGTTTTTACTTGACTATTTTTTCAAATTAAGAAAGAATAAAAAATATTATCTTTTATATCCTTAATTAGTTAATTTTGAAAGAGAAAGATCTTTCTTGAAAATCTTTTAAATTTTTAAATTATTCACTTAATAATAATAGGGGTAAAATGACGACTCACTATATCAATCATTATTTTTTAATTTATATATATTAATTTAAAAGTGAACAAGTAATTAAAAACAAAAAATGTAAGCCCCTTATTCTAAAATAATTAATGTCAAGAACAAAGTTTGAAAAAGATAATTGATTTTCTCTCCATGGTTTAAATTGATAATTATTTTAAGTGGCCAGAAATCTATAATATTATTTTTAGTTTAAGATAAATTAATTTTTTTAATTAAAAGGATAAAAATATTAACATACTATGAAATATGTTATGTTTAAGTTGGCGAAACTTCTTTTTCCTATTTTTTAAAAATATAAATAACAACTTAAAAAGAGTTCTAGATATGGAGAAAAAATTTCCGTTGGGAGCTTCAAGAATGGATCCTATTATGCGCGATTCGGATTCAATTGGAGTTTTAATGTGAATTTTGGATATTCAGTGGAAAAAAAAAAATAATGGAAAAGAATACACGTGGAAACGGAAGAAGTCCCAAAAAGGGGAAAAGGCGGATCTTTTTGAAAGGGGTGGGCGGCTACTACCTACTAGTGAAGGAAAAAAGAAAAAGAAAAAGAAAAAGAAAAAGGTATTGCTGAGTCGGATTAAAAAGTGTTACTATTATTATTTAGAGAATCAAGAAAGAGAAAGACAAGAAAGTGAAGATCTATAGCCACATACAACTTATGGCTCTAAATTAACTATCGCTTTTTCTTGCTCACCTGGCATAACACCTCTTTTTCTATTTCTCAAATCTATATACTTGCATTTCTTCAATTTATTATCTTATTTTTCTTTCAAATTTTATTTTGATTACACTTCGTTTGACATAAAAATTTATTACTCTTTCTTCGTTGGATTATATTTCATTTTAATCTAAGCAAATAGATGAATTTAAATCTTAAAAATATTTTATGAGAAAACATCTGTTTTGGTAAACCAACCAAGCCTAAAACCAGACCCAAAGTCCCATAACAAAGAAAGTGTTAGTATGTGTCAGATCTCTTTCTCTCTGCCTCTGCTGAATGAATTGAACTGTCAATAATCCCAAAAATTCATCTCATTTTATCTGTTCCTCTTTCTTTCTGTTCTCTGCTATTATACTATACTTTTTTTATCTTTGGGACTTGCCAATGTCTGAAGCAATTGCTATAAGGGATCCTGCCATGAAGCTCTTTGGTTGGACTATTCAGTTACCCGATTTTCCGGCTCCGGTTCCGGCGCCGGAGGATAATAGTTTCTCAGCTGGAGAAGTCGAGCAAGAGCTCAAGGTATGATAATAAATGAGCTTCTTCTTGTATGTAATGACTTTATTATTGTTTTGAAGTCATTTTGAGACTGATTGTTGACTTTCCTTTTGGACCATATTGTTAGGGTTTTGGATTCTTTTTTTTTTTTGTTTAGATTATACTGAAATAGAAGGGATCCGTATTGGTTATACTTTTCCCTCTTGGTTATAATTTTTACCTCTTTTGGTTATTGGGTTATGCTTACTGAAATTTTCTATTTTGGTGTTTTTCTTTTGTTGTTCAATTTTCTTAGCTATTTTGTTTGAAAAAACTATACACTGAATTTACCGCATTCTTGGTCGAGCTCATGGACTTCTCTAGTTGCACAACAGGCTTACCCTGTGTACAATCAAAGAGTAGCGGCTGTGGATTACCTTGTTGTTACTGAACTTACCATTTCTTGAATCTAATAGAATTGTAATTTCTTGTGTTTCCATACAACTATGACTCAATCTCAATCTAGCTAGGATTGGGAGTATGAATCCTGTGTATCGAAGAAGGTTCTTTGTATATTGTAATTTGACTATATCTAGACGGACATTGGCTTACCACATGTCTCCTCCTCTTTCCAGCTTGGGATAAATTATGCTTTGCACTTAGGAGGAGTTCTCCTTATGCTTAAACTAGTTTTCTTTAACCTGTATTTGACAAGTGGCGCTTGCATTGCTCAAGCAACAGCTTTGCTTTGTTTATCGCTTACTTCAGATTTTATACATCAAATTTATTTACTTTTGAAGTTGTCAATTATTGTGAAACGTGAAAGAATTGAAGGATACAAACTATTGTTGTCTTTTGTTAATTCCTGTAATTGATATAAAATATGATATTATGTAAAAGATATTGCTTTTTATGTAAGATGAATGTTCAAATCTTTCTTAACTACTCCATTCAGCGTTCTTGCTATGATATGATGTACACTCCAAAAGATACTTAAGTTGTCAGGTATTCAAATCCTCTGTCTTCCTTCAGTAACTTCTAAATGATGCTCCCTTGTTCAGTTTGTTTGTACTAATTTCCGTTTTAGCCCGTTTAAAGAACAATGTCTCTTTCTCTTGTTGGTAACTTCATTAATTCGAACTTTACTCATTTTAAGACCATAAGATTAAATAACATTTTGGTATATTCTACATATATTTAGCTTCAGAGCACAAGATTCAAGTCTTTTTTTACTTTCTTGAATTCCATGTCAAGTCAAAACCAATCAAACAAATTGTATCGGAGGGTGTATAAGACTTCTATGTCTTCCTTTTCATCTTTGACCTCAACATACTATCTATTAACTAGTCACATGCTTCAGTGACAGGGAAGCTCAGCAGTCAGTGTAGATGTCAGGATCTAGTGAAATCTTGTTAAACACTGCTTGACTCTGCAACTCCCATATGTTATCTGTTACTTGATGAATTTAAGAATCTAACTCGATTTTTCTCTCTACATACAGGGTCTGTGTGATGATTGTATTGATGAACATTTGACTACTGAGGATTCCCAGGATCAGAATCCAATTCAGCAGAGATGTGATATTATAAAGGAGTTGCCTGATTATTATGAATCTTCAACAGCCAAAACGTCAAAAAGTGAAGAGGAACACGGTGAAACAAGCAACTCACAGGAGAGAAACCTGAAAAAACCAGACAAGACACTTCCATGCCCTCGCTGTAATAGCATGGAAACAAAATTCTGTTACTTCAACAATTACAACGCCAGCCAGCCTAGACACTTCTGCAAGAATTGTCAGAGATATTGGACAGCTGGTGGGACTATGAGGAATGTGCCTGTAGGTGCTGGTCGTCGGAAACACAAGAACTCGGTTTTGCATTACAGTCACATATCCGTCTCTGAAGCACTATCAAATGTAAGAACAAATTTTCCTACTGAAACCCAGCAACCTCCCCTCACGCTCAATGGAACAATTCTGTCATTTGATACTGACAAACCCGTATCTGAGTCAATTGTGTCAGTTTTGAACGTTGCTGATAAAGGTATGCAAAATTGTTCTGGGAATGGGTTTCAAAAATATAAAGAGCTTCGAATTCAAGCTGGAGATAATGGAGATGATCATTCTGATGGATCTTCGGTTACTGCTGTAAGTTCAAAGGATAATGATAATGGATTACCTAACACTCCAAGGAAGAACTACAACAGCTTTCCAACTCATTTACCTTGCTTTACTGGAGCTCCTTGGCCATATATATGGAGTTCTGTGCACTGTAGAAATGCAGTACCTCCACCTGGTTACTCCCTTCCCGGCATTCCTATGCCGTTCTTCCCTGCAACCACTTATTGGGGTTGTACAATACCAGGTTCTTGGAGTGTCCCTTGGATGTCCCCACCCACTGCATCCCACAACCAAATGCCTCTAACTCCTGGTCCTAATTCTCCAACTTCGGGGAAACATTCAAGGGATGAGAATGTGCTGAAATCGACAGGCACTGAGGAAGAGCAACGAAAAGAGAGTGATCCTGGGAAGCGTCTATGGTTTCCTAAAACATTGCGAATTGATGATCCAGGAGAAGCTGCAAAGAGTCCTATCTGGGCAACATTAGGAATTAACCATGAGGTTGTTGATTCAGTTGGTGGAGGTCTTCTCAATGCCTTTCTGCCAAAGAATGATGAGAGGAGTTGTGTTTCAGAAAACTCTACCTTATTGCAAGTAAATCCAGCAGCAATGTCCAGGTCTTTAAATTTCAATGAGAGCTCATAAGCAGGTGTGTTGATAAGCTTTGTAAATGTTATAAATGGTGGTGGCAAGACAGAAGTTATTCAGCTGATTATGCTTCACAATTGTCTGCCACTGGCATTTCCGTTTAACCAGTTATTCATAGTGTAGTCCAGAGAAAGTCTAGATGTAGACTCAATGTTAAGTTTTTTACAAAATTAGAATAGATCAATCTTGCTGTTAGTTCCCTCCTTTTTGTGCGAGTGAGGCCGGTGTGTTTTGTTTTCTAGTTGATTTTTCTGGGTATTAAGTTTGTTAGTTGATGTGTATATTTGTATTTGAGAAAGCGAGACACATACTAGAGTAAAGTGTGAAGATCGCGTGGTAAAATAAGTTGGAGGTGAAATGAAAGAGTTCCTTATTTACCTTTTCTGCTTCAAGTTCTATTATAATGCACTACTATGAATGGAGCTTCACCATGCATAACTAAACTTTCCTTTCTTCCTGTTGGCCTTCTTTTCTTCTCTTCTCTTTTTTGGAGAACTTAAATTCCTTGTCATTAAGATTTCTTTGGGAGGTTACCTCTCCTATGTGGTTTTGCGAGCTATTGCATAGGAGCGGAGGTTTTACCGTGTGCGCACCCAAAGGGTAGCGGTTGCGGGTTTCCCTTGTCATAAAAAAGAAAAGAAAAGATTTCTTCTGGAGGGTTAGAAATGTTTTATTGCATATATTCTTCCAACCTAACTCTCATTGCTCAAGTATTTTTATTTACTTTTACAATGGTGACTGAGAGATTATTTGCTCATACAGGTGCAGTAATGCAGAAAGGCAGACTGTCCCCCCAACCTTAGTCAGAGCCTAGAGGCTTTGAATCGAGCCCTGGGAATGGAAAGCTCCTAATAGAGAGTGCCCTTTTTGTGAGCCTTACACGAAATGAAATATTGGATTAGTTGGATCAATGAGTTTCATTTGCTGTATGCATAAAACAAACAAAATTACATCAACACAGACATTGATAGAATGTTTTTCTCTGTTATTTCTTTTGTGATCTGCTTTTGCTGGAGCTGAGGGTATATCAAAAACAACCTCTCTACCTTCTAAAATAGGCATAAGTTAAGCGTACACTCTATGTTGTTGTATTCAGCTGTTTGAAATGCGTGTCTGATGCACAATGCAGTCTATGACTAGTTATACTTTCCTTGACTATAATACCATTCACAGAAATTAAATTGGGATCTTGTTTGATTTAAGAGAATCTCATAATCAACTAACTTTGTTATCCGTCTAAGAATTTAATTTTGGTGTAGTCGATTGAGTTTGCCTGGAAATCTCAAGTTGTCTATAGTTGCAAGTTATATGCTTTATTAAAGCTTATGAAGAGAGATAGAGTATGGCAAAGTTATTGGGATTGAAAATGAAAAGTCAACTTTCATTAAAAATATTTCAATGCTTGCACTACTTTCCAAGTGATTCTTGAACCAAGGAAACTATACTAGCCTCAAGCATAAAAAAGAGGAAGAGTTTAATTAAAATGGTGGTGTAAATAAAAAGAAGAAGCTGCTTATGTTGCTGCCTTACGGCCTAGATAAAGTGCATTTGTTTGTTGAAGGTAAAGTTAAAGCATGGATATGTCCCCATCCAAGACAACAAAAGATAAAATTCAAAAGCAAAAGCTTTTAATTAAGTAGCCACTAGCAGGAAATACTAAATGGTGACACGTGATGTGGGAAGTACTTCCCAACTTTCGATATTCAAGCCATGCTTAATTACTTTGAGTGATACTCCTTTGTATCAGTTTATATAAATTATTTTTCTTTTTAGTCAATTTATAAAAAGAATAATATACTTTTATATTGAGTTTGTAAAATTTTTATTTTATACTTAATGAAATCATTTATAGTCATCCAATTTTTTATTCTTTATTTTGGATCACAAATTTTTAAATCTTCCGTTTTTTCTTAAATTTTATATCGAGTCAAACTATCTCACATAAAATGGGACGAAGAGAGTAGTATTTTTCTAATCCCAAAATAATACATTTGAATTGGAGAAAATATTTTCTATCTCAAACAATAGTCGTCCATTACTGACTTGACACACATCTTAAGAAATCCGAATAAATAATAGGGATAATATTACTATATTATTGTTTGACTTTATTAAGTTTAATGCTTTAAAAAATGTCTTAGATGATACATACTCCCTCTGTCCTTATTTATTTATTCATATTCCTCTTTTAGTTATTTTTATTTACTTATCCATATTTTCTCTTTTAGTTATTTCTATTTAGTTGTCATTTTGACAAATCAAGAAAGGACAAAAATAATTCTTATTACCCTCATTTAAACTTATTAAAAAAATTTAAGTTTTGTGTCATTCTTTTTGGAATTATAATTAATAAGGGTAAAAATATAACTTTATTATACTAATTATCGCTATCTTAATATGTGTGTCATTTCTAAAATTGATAACTAAATAGTATTAAATAGCAAAAATAAAATAAATATAAAAAATAAATTAATTATTAATTTTTTAAATTAAATAATTATTTTTAATATAATAGACAATTATTGTTGGACAAAGTAGTTAACTTCGGCCTGCCTCATTGCAATATGTGAACATTCATGTGCACGTATACAAGTAATCTGACAATAGCTCCTCTTCACCCTCTACAATTCAATTAAAGGTTTTTAATGTTTCATTGCATGTGATAATCAATTACTAAGGTCTTCATGAGTTTAGACTTTGCAATAAAAAATTTAATCACATTAAACGATCTTTGACAAGTTTAACTAACTGAATTTTTACACAATCAAATGTCAGAAAATGACCGTATGTACTGTCTTTTTCTACTTTTACATCTTTATTTATACTAAAAATAAAAATTCATTTTCACTTCATTTGTTTGAAAATTAATATATATAATATATTGTTTAGTTCCTACTTTATTTTTGTTATTAACTAGAGTAATTTTTTAACGCATTAAATTTATTATATTCAACAAAATAATATATGATAAAATTGTTATTTTATCTATTAATTTATAAGAATGTGTCAAAATCAATATTGAACGATATATATATATATATATATATATATATATATATATATATATATATATATATATATATATATATAGAGAGAGAGAGAGAGAGAGAGAGAGAGAGATAGATAGATAGACAAGTCAATATTGTTCCTCATCGTTTTATTTGTTAGTACTCCATCCGTTTAAAAAAGAATGATCCCTTTTTTTTTAGTCATTCAAAAGAATTTCTTTTTCTTTTTGTACCATTTTAATTTTAATTTTACACGTGACATGTTTAAGGCCACAAGATCAAAGGACAATTTTATATATTTGACCTAACTTTATTTTAGGACCACAAGATTCAAAAGTCTTATTTTATTCTTAAACTCCGTGTCTAGTCAAACCAGGTCATCCTTTATGAAACAGATGGAATATATATTTTTGTTTGATCCACCAAAAACGATGATGACTTTTTGAAGTGTTGACTTTTTTTAAAATAAAATAAAATTTGGACAACCTTGATCGAATAGATACAATATCTCATAAGCTTTATGTTGCATGTTCAAGGAACATAGAATGATCCCTTTTTTTTTAGTCTATTTCAAAAGAATTTCTTTTTCTTTTTGTACCATTTTAATTTTAATTTTACACGTGACATGTTTAAGGCCACAAGATCAAAGGACAATTTTATATATTTGACCTAACTTTATTTTAGGACCACAAGATTCAAAAGTCTTATTTTTATTCTTAAACAAAAGTCTTATTTTTATTCTTAACTCCGTGTCTAGTCAAACCAGGTCATCCTTTATGAAACAGATGGAATATATATTTTTGTTTGATCCACCAAAAACGATGATGACTTTTTGAAGTGTTGACTTTTTTTTAAAATAAAATAAAATTTGGACAACCTTGATCGAATAGATACAATATCTCATAAGCTTTATGTTGCATGTTCAAGGAACATAGTACTATTTTAATATGCATGCATCAAAAATACAAATATGGTATTAATAGTGACCCCTTAAAATAAGTTAAAGTCAATTAATGTCACACCATATAATAAAGATAAAAGTTAGTAAAATCCACTTATCAAAATCTAGAAATTAAGGGCTTAGTAAAAGGAGTAACAAACGTGATTCCGAAAGAAATAATCCCCCTTCATCACTAAAAAAATGTGATTGAGACTTTGAGTAACCAATATTTGAAGTTTTTGCACAGATTCCTATTAAATGAATTGATAATTAATTTCTTTTTCTGTTACTCATTCAATGAAAATATTTTTATTTATTTCCGCAACATAAATATCGCCAAATTATACTCTAGTTGACTTTGATTTTTATAAACATAATAATTATCAAAAATACCATGTCTTTTTACAAAATGTAGTAGTACTAAAATATTAATTATGATTTATACACGTCAATATGACTATTTGTATTTATTTTTCATTTTTGTAATATTTGTAATACGCATGCTTCACGTTTAAGTAACTCAAATCTGCACTTTGCTCCTGAAATTTTATTAATTTGGTGAATTAGTAGTAGTAACTATTATGTATCTAATTAATTAATCATGTATTATGTTAAATTTATAAAGTCATATTTCTAGATATGTATTACTTAGGTAAAGGAATAAAAAATGCATATATTTTTTTTTTGGTTTTCTAGTGTGTCATATTGTATGCCCCCTAAATTTTGCATTGAAAAGCCCATTTGGAGGTGATGTTAATGTTGAATTTGGACATGAACTTTCTCCCTTTTTTGGCTGAAATTATAACTTATGTATGAGATTCTGTTCATTTTGATTCTTCAAATATAACCAGTATGAGCATTTTTAATCCTTTTAACTTTGGTAAAGTTCCTAACAGAACCCGGTTAATAGTAACGATATTAAACCTATGTGACTTGTAAAATATAAACTACATTGTTTAGAAGGCATATTCCTGATATTTGATAGCCACATTTCAAGGCTGATTTGTTGACCTTGAACTGCTTCCATGAGAAATCACTACATTTAGTTTCTGTTTTTTCCTTGTATGGGTCAGAGCATTTATTTTTGTTTGGGCTTTTTGACATAACAGGAAAAAGCAAGAGAAACTTATGAGCTGGACTATATCGATGCTGGGCCAAACTTCAATTCTCATGGTGGTGTTCCTGTTCCTAATTTTCCAACACCAGAAACACCCCCTCAACATTGAACTCATTCTTCCTTTTATTTTCCTAACTCTAAAAAATCTGCTCTTTTTTCCCCTTCTAATTGGGCTTTAAATATGTTATAGGCCTTTGTTTTTAATATGCTTTATTTTCTGTTCCCCTTTCTTTGTACACAAACAATAAATAAATAATTGGTACTAAACTAATAGAATACCAAATTGTTAAATATCTCTATTCAAAAACATTTTCCTTTATTTAGTGAAGGATACTTTACTTGGGCTTGGGCAACCTAAATCCACAAATGACAAGTTCCAATACACTCGGCCCAACCATTTTCAAGTCCAATTATGAGTACTCAAACTTACACAAATAGCCTGTGGGATTACCAAGACTATATATTAATTATATATTATACCTTCGCTGTCTATTTTTAGTTTAAACAATTTGGGTGACTGGCCATTTGGATTATTTCTCCCAAGAAAAGATTTGTGAATAGTCTCTTAAAAGTGAATACTTCATATAGTAGATCCAAACTTTTGTTTGATGGCAAAAGCGATATAGTAAAAATTTTCTTTTTGGTATTTGGTACTCTTTTTGGAATTGTTTAATTCGAATTCACAAAGGGAGGTTCCACTTTGGGCATACAAAACATCAATTAATAAGGGTTAGTGTGATAATTAATCATATCACTTATTGTTTTTTAAATGTGTGTGTCAAGTTCAAACGTGACAAGTAAAAGTGAATGAATAGAGTATTATCTTTATTTTAATTCAATTGGGAAGATGGAATTTTGTATTAAAACATCTTTTGCCGCCTAAGAGAATTTACAATGATTCTTTAATACATATGTGAAAGGGCTGCAGAAATTGAATGAGACAATGGAAAAGCAATTTAAAGTTGAAAATTTTCAATATAGTAGTTGAACCACCAAACAATTCAAGTTTGTTCTATGTTATGCTGTTCCAGTCTTCAATGCAAATATGAACTCTAATATAGTAAGTAATACGTTTGAACTTTAAAGGGTGTCATTATAAACTTCTTCTAACTTTCTCTACAATTTCGATTCTGAATGTCTAGGTAAAACGGAAAACTTCGTAAACATATAATTAAAATAGCCATATCATGAAGTTTACACATGAAATTTCGGGATATTGTATAATTACAAAGCCGGAAAGTGTAACTAGCTAGTGCATACTATTATATGAAAGAAAAGTCACGTATAAAAGTATCAAATTTCATCATGTTAAGGTGAATTCGATATGAAAGGAAAATTTTAATGAAAAATGATTTCTAGGAAAACTTAGTGGGATTGATTTATTGATTAAAGGCAAATAATAGATTTACTGTTTGGCAGGTATTAGTACTCTCTTTTTGACCTGTTTAGGATGATAAAATAATATAATATGAGAAGTCATGGATTTCAATGTCATGGTGTTTAGTTTACGGCGGCAAACTTGGCTATTCTCTCCTAAGAAAAGATTTAATAAAGACAAAAGGTTCATAAAAGAATATAAGAAAATAAGACTTGCCGCGCTTTTTACTTTCAGAAAAGAATGGAAAATTGTGAAGGGGTACTATTAATCTTCATTCTTGTTTTTGAAAAGTAGTATATGAATTTTAAAATACTCCTATATTTTTTTCGTGCATTTCACGACTAACCGATTGGTCAAGTTTGGAAGTCCTTCATATATACAAGTTAGATTGAATTGATGTATTAAATCGTTTCCACTTTGAAGTGTATTAAGAAAGCGAAAGCATGGAAAATGCAATAAATTTCCATTAGTGCTTAATGCTGGCTGCTAAGAACTTTCAGTCAACCTTTTACCAAAAGAAAAATAGTTAATTAAACATAATTTTTCATCTCTTATTGTATAGAGAATAAAGTTTTACTCACATTTATTTACTAAAAACATTAACGTTCACTTTACTTTATCTATTTTAGTATATCGAGAGAGAAACAATTACTTTCTTTGTTCTTAAGTGGTTGATTAAAAATTATATTATCATTTAATATGAATATTATAATATAATATATATACTTCACTTATTATTTCTCAAGTGATGGATAAAAATAAGTAAAAAGTCGAATGTATAGTAAATTAATAAAGCGATAATAATAGAATTGAAGTCAGACTCACGAGAATAAAATCACAATACAAATATGATGGATTTTCTTTCCACTTTGAATCTTACAAATTAACTTTTAGCAAATAAGTGGTGGTTGAATATTAATCGATTGTGCGACAAGCGTGAACGACTAGTGTTATTTTCCTAACAAATTTACACGAGGAATATAAAAAAAATGTATATAACGAAACTCCACGGTAACTTCCTTCTTGTAACGGTCAACTCAATAAGGTCTATTTTGGGTCAGTAAAAGAGGCTAATTTGGGGCACAAGCAATCAGAAACTGCCAGCAAAACAAATAAACAAAAACTAGAACAGGCCAGCCTGCCCCACCATATTTCCAACAAGAGGCAAATGACTCTTCCCAACAAATTAGGATTTGAAGAAATTTCCTGTGACACTTCCATTGAGTGCAAGACCTAATTCTTAATGAATTTGGTCATCTTTTCTCACGAACTCCTCAATTGCACCCACTAAGCACTTTCCTCCATCTTCAAACTTTCAACCCTTGTATATATATTTCCCTTAACCTTTCATGATTCTCATCAAAACCAAAACAAATAACTCTGTTTTTTCTGCATGCAACAGTATTACCCGCCTTTTACTACTACAACAACAACAAAGAGATATTTCTCTTCTTCTCCATCGCAATCAAGAATATTAATTTTAACATGGCAGCTTCTAATTATTTGAATCGATCTCCATTCAAGAAAAACCCTGTAACTACTATTCCAGTTCCCCTGCTAATTCATGGCGCGTTGGGATTCTTCTTTCTGTATATAATCTTTGATTGTGCACGAAGACTTTTTACCTTTTTGTCCTTTGCTGAATCCCAAGTGTGTGAAAAACACAACACTCCCAAAAAACTGAGCGAGAAATTAGTTGATGGAAGCTTAAACAGGGAAGAGGTGGAAATGGTTATGGCTAATTTAGGTATTTTTGCCAATCCTGAAGGTGTGAAGATTCAGGAGAGGTTGGATTCTAATGACGTTTTTGTACTTTTTGGAGAGGAATTAGAAGCTAAAGAGGAAGAAGTAAGAGAAGCTTTTGATGTATTTGATGAGAACAAAGATGGATTTATTGATGAAAGGGATTTGCAGAGAGTTTTGTGTGCTCTGGGATTAAAGGGAGTTGCAGAATTGGATAATTGCAAGAAGATGATCATGGCCTTCGATGAAAATAGAGATGGAAGAATCGATTTCCAGGAATTTGTCAAAATGTTGTAAGAAAAAAATGGATGAACACAAACATTTTGTAACATTCTTTAATTTGTTCGATTTACTCTTGCTTTGAATGATCATCATTTTTGCTCCATGTGTCTGATTATTATGTATATAGTAATATTTTGGATTATAATCGTATTATCATTTCATTGTTTAAAACATATAATAATATTGTCTTAGATATTCTTGAGAAGAACTATAGTCATGAAGGGTAAAAGTTAGCAATAATAACATGGAAGAAACTTGGACACCAAATAAAACAGGGAAGAAACAACCATAATCAGATCCTAAATTGATTGGCTTATTTTGCAAGACACAGAGATTTCTTCATTGAATTTTAATATTTTATTCTTAACAACACTTGTCTATATTAATTAATCTTAGACAAATTTATGTGCAATACTCTAATCTAGAAAAATTAGATTATAACTTATCATGTTCCCTATTTATGTGATTTTTAGATTTTAGTTTTCGGATCCCATAAACTAATATTTAAAATCAATCCATTTAAGTTCGGATTGAAGTGGTTTTATTAACTGCAGCTTCAAATTGCTCCATATATAAGTTTCAAAAACATACTGAAAATACATTTTTTTTGAGTTTTATATCTAGATTATTAAGAACGTGAGTCTCATACCAAAACTATTATTAGTTTGAGAAATAAATCTCTCTTTTATACCACTCTCATTATTATATGTGTAATATATTCTCTTTTTTATTTTAAAAAATTATCACACCACACTCTGAAAAATATTCAACCTTGACAAAAATTAAATATATTATTAATATTAATTACAATTAAAAATTTAAAAATTGTTATCATTTGAGGTGTGTTTCTCAAATTAAAAAGTGATAGTTTAGGTATGAAATTGACACTCTCAATAGTTTAAGTATGAAACTCAAAAATAAATAAATAATTTAAATATGTTTTTGACACTTATCTCATATAGTTATTTAATTCAAGTTTTCTTTTCTCAAGTTTCATTAATAATTTCTCATTCTCACCACAATCCTATGAATAAAATATAGATTTGAGAAATGAAAGTATTATCAAGTAAATCATGTCTCCTTGTAAGATCATGAATTTGTGAAAATCTCGCATTGTCCAAAATTTCCCCGTCACTCCTTCCACATTCTATAGTGTATCTCAAACTTATAACCATCCGCGATAATGTTGTCAATTAATAATATTACTAGGAAATATATTTGTGCTTAGCGCGGAGCATTAGTCAATGTAGAAACAATTATAAATATTCATCAAATTCTTTTTATATAATTTTGTTGTAAAAATTAGAGTTAGATGAACAATACTCTTCTTCTTATAATATCTTCTTTAAAAATGAAAATATATAAAAAGATTTTCATTATAAAATACGAATTTGTGTGTGTAATTCTAATAGTATAGGTTTTTTTTTCTGGTTAAAGTAGTAGGTTTTTTTTAAAAAAAAAATACTATCACCGAGTACAAAGTGAAAGAAAAATAAAATAAAATTTACAAAGTAAAAGAAAAATAAAATAAAATCTTACTTTGTTAAATGTTCAAATTTCGAAATATTTATCTCTGTAAAGTAAAAAATATGTTGGTGAAAATTCACATCATGAAATTTTAGCCTTAATTTGTTGTTGAGCAAAGGAAATTTCTTTGTCATCCTTTTCTTTTTGGTCTGTTTAAAAAAGAATAATATATTTTTTGTAACATTTTAAAATTAGTTTTTCACGTGACATGTTTAACGTCACAAGATTAAAGAGCAATTTTATACATTTAAACTAACTTTACTTTAAAACATAAGATACAAAAATCTTCTTTATACTCTTAAACTCTGTGCCAAGTCAAACTAGTCATTCTTTATTAAACGGAGCGAGTATATCTTTTCTCTAATTGCTTTCAATTTTTTCTTGCCTCTTTCCTCTTAACTTTTTTTAAAATCACATTTTTAAAGGGAAACTTTCACATATAGCCACTTAAAAATAATTAATTACTCTCCATAGCTATAGTTTGATAATTACAATTTGTAGCTACATGTTATATTGAGGAGAGAGGCGAGCGATACTGGGAGAGAGAGGAGAGAGGCGAGAGAGAGGGGGAAAAGAGTGGGAGAAAGGTGAATTGTATATGTATATTGGTTAGATAATTGTATATTATACATATATAGTTGTATATATGACAAGAGAGATTGAGAGAGGGAGGAGAGAGGTGAGAGAGACTGGGAGAGAGAGGAGAGAGGCAAGCGATATCAAGAGATGGAGGAGAGAGGCGGGAGAGAGAGAGCAGAGAGTGAGAGAGAGGTGAATTGTGTATGTATATAATTGTATATAACTGTATATTATACATATATATTTGTATAAATGGCAGCGAGATTGGGAGAGGGAGGAGAGAGGCGAGCGAGATTGAGAGAGGGAGGAGAGAGGCGAGCGAGAGAAGGAGGAGAGTGAGAGAGCGGTGAATTGTATATATATATAGGCTAAAAAATTGTACAATATACATATTTATTTGTATATCTTGGCGAATTATACATATACAAACATGACTAATTATACAAACTCGAAGTCAACCCATGTAATTAATGTATAATGTTAGCCGTGAGTGGTAATTATAGCAAACTATAGCTATGATGAGTAATTAAATAGTATAAGTTTGCTTATCCGCGTAATTTTCCCTTTTTTAAATTCTTATACTATTTCAAGATTTGTTGGGCTATTGCTCATATTCCAGCCAAAGGCCCATGGCCTAATCCTACTTGAAAAAGGATTGGAATTATTCTTTTTATTTGGTTTCAATTCTATTAGGAAAAGGATTGGAATTGTAATCCTATTTGTAGTTGGTTTTGGCTTTGTAAGGAAAAGCACAACTCTATAAATAGAGGATGGTCTTGAGAGAATAATTCAATTGCTCATTGGTATTGTCTTTGAAAGACAATAGAACATAAGAGAGGTTTTTTGAGAGAGCTTTCAACAAGAGAAAAGAGAGAAGAAAAATGGTTCTTTTGCTGCAGTCTTTTTCTCCGACCAGCAACATTTAGATCGTGTTTCCTGATTAGCTAACCGTTGGATCGGGCTGAAATTTGGACTGAGTGTTCCTGACATCTTGGTGGTTGATTTTAACGGTGGAGATCGGATTCGGAGGTCAGCAAGATCCTGTTTTAGGTCCCGAACAGAAGCTTGGTTTGGGTGGTGTTTCTTTCTATTTATCTTTTGTTGGTGTAGCTATTGTTTGTTCTCTTTTGGCACTTGTTGTGTAGCCACTAGAAGAATATTTGTAACCCTCTTATTAGTATAGTGAAGCAATTCGGATCTTGTCGATCCCGTGGTGGTTACCTTCGGTTTGAAAGATTTTTCCACGTTAAACTTGGTGTTCTTTATTGTTAGATTTTCGTTTTCATTTTTTTCGTCACAACAACTGGTATCAGAGCTAAGGTTATCTATATGGAGGGAAATATGAGCAAGATGATATGTCTAAACGGAAGAAACTACAACATATGGAAAAGCAAGATGAAAGATCTATTGTTCGTGAAGAAGATGCATCTTTCGGTTTTTTCCACTCATAAATTCGAGAATGTGACCGATGAAAATTGGGAATTTGAGCACCAACAAGTATGTGGATATATAAGACAATGGGTTGAAGATAATGTTCGCAACCATATTGTGAATGAGACACATGCTAGAACATTGTGGGAGAAGTTGGAGACGCTTTACGCTTCAAAAACTGGCAATAACAAGTTGTACTTGTTAAAGCAATTGATGACCTTTAAATACAAGGAGGGCAGTCTTATTCTTGATCATATAAATGATTTTCAGGGTATTCTTGATCAGCTATCAGGAATGGGTGTTAATTTTGATGATGAAATACAAGGACTTTGGCTTCTTAATACTCTACCGGATTCTTGGGAAACTCTTCGTATTTCTTTAATAAATTCTGCCACTGGTGGAAAGGTGACTATGGAATATGCAAAGAGTGGTATGTTGAATGAAGAGGTTAGAAGAAAATCTCAAGACACATCTTCACATTCAGATATTCTATATACAGAAGATCGAGGGAGACATAAGACAAGAGATTCGAGGAGTAGAGGTGAAAGCAGAAGCAAGTCAAAATTCATGAATCCAAATATTAAATGTTATCATTGTGGAAAGAAAGGACATATTAAAAGATTTTGCAAACAATTGAAGCAATATCTTAAAGAAGGAAAAAAGGAAGAAAACAATGAAAATAATGTTGTTGTTGTTGTCCAAGATGACCTTCTCTTCGCTTGTGATAAAGTCGTCATCAATTTTGTATCTCAAGATACAAGTTGGATAGTAGATTCTGGAGCCACATCACATGTCACACCAAGAAAAGACTTCTTTTCATCTTATACTTCTGTTAACTCTGAGGTGTTAAAGATGGGTAATGCTGGTGAGGTTAAGGTGTTTGGTGTTGGCACTGTTTGTTTGAAAACCAATACTGGTTCAACGTTGGTCCTTCAGAATGTCAAGCATGCTCCAGACATTCCGATAAATTTGATCTCTGTAGGACAACTAGATGATGATGGCTATCATAATGACTTGTGCAATGGCCAATGGAAGCTCACCAAAGGCTCATTGATTTTAGCTCGAGGAAGAAAGCATTCAAATTTATACGTGACACAAGGATCGATTCTTGTTGACTCTATAAATTTGGTGGAGAGTGAGGCTTTATCAGAATTGTGGCACAAGAGGCTTAGTCATATGAGCGAGAGGGGGATCACCTATTTGGCTAAGAAGAATTTGCTTGCTGGTATGAAACAAGCAAAGGTGAAAAGATGTGTTCATTGCTTAGCAGGAAAACAGAAAAGAGTTTCTTTTCACAGTCATCCTCCTTCAAGAAAGTCTGAGCTATTGGAGCTAGTACACTCAGATTTGTGTGGTCCTTTCAAAGTGAAGTCAAAAGGTGGTGCACTTTACTTTGCCACTTTCATTGATGATCATTCTCGCAAGATTTGGGTATATCCTTTAAAATCCAAAGATCAAGTGCTTGATGTGTTTAAACAGTTTCAAGCCTTATCTGAGAGACAAACGGGAAAGAAATTAAAATGTATTCACACTGATAATGGTGGTGAGTATATTGGTCCCTTTGATAACTACTGCAAATCGCAAGGAATTCGTCATCAAAAGACTCCTCAATTAAATGGTTTGGCAGAGAGGATGAACAAACTTTAGTTGAGAGAGTTAGATGTGTGCTTTCAGAGGCTAAACTTCCAAATTCTTTTTGGGCTGAAGCACTTAACACTGTTGCTTATGTTATCAATTTGTCTCCTGCTGTTGCTTTGGATGGTGATGTTCCAAACAGAGTTTGGTTTGATAAGGATGTCTCTTATGATCACTTGAAAGTGTTTGGGTGTAAAGCTTGTGTGCATGTTCCAAAAGATGAGAGGTCGAAATTGGATGTTAAAACTAAGCAGTGCATCTTCATTGGTTATGGTCAAGATGAGTTTGGATATCGCTTTTATGATCCAATTGATAAGAACCTCATTAGAAGTCGTGATGTTGCGTTCTTTGAAGATCAAACTATTGAAGATATTGATAAGACTGAGAAACTAGATTCTCAGACTGATGAGAGCTTAGTTAATGTTGATCCAATTCCTATTATTGATACATCTTCTGCACATGAAGGAACCCAAGATAAGAATCAGAGTGTAGAACATATAATTATTCCTACTGATGATGTTGTGGTTGATAATCAACCAATTCATGTTGGGATGACCGCTTCGGATGCTCCAAAAACCTCTTGTAGAAGATCTACTAGAGAGAAGCGAAGCTCAACACGTTATTCTCATGATGAGTATATTCTATTGACTAACATGGAGAAACCTGAAGGTTATGATGAAGTCATTTTAGATACTCATAGAGATAAGTGGAAAGAACTCATCGTAGACAAGCATGAGTTTGTGTGGCAGGCAAGAAGCCTGTCAAAAGTTCCTCCACTTGAAGTCCATTTGGCCCCTTGGCTGGAGGGGGAGTTTGTTGGGCTATTGCCCATGTTCCAGCCAAAGGCCCATGGCCTAATCCTACTTGAAAAAGGATTGGAATTATTCTTTTATTTGGTTTCCAATTCTATTAGAAAAGGATTGGAATTGTAATCCTATTTGTAGTTGGTTTTGGCTTTGTAAGGAAAAGCACAACTCTATAAATAGAGGATGGTCTTGAGAGAATAATTCAATTGCTCATTGGTATTGTCTTTGAAAGACAATAGAACATAAGAGAGGTTTTTTGAGAGAGCTTTCAACAAGAGAAAAGAGAGAAGAAAAAGGGTTCTTTTGCTGCAGTCTTTTTCTCCGACCAGCAACATTCAGATCGTGTTTCCCGATTAGCTAACCGTTGGATCGGTCTGAAATTTGGACTGAGTGTTCCTGACATCTTGGTGGTTGATTTTAACGGTGGAGATCGGATTCGGAGGTCATAAAGATCCTGTTTTAGGTCCCGAACAGAAGCTTGGTTTGGGTGGTGTTTCTTTCTATTTATCTTTTGTTGGTGTAGCTATTGTTTGTTCTCTTTTGGCACTTGTTGTGTAGGCACTAGAAGAATATTTGTAACCCTCTTATTGGTATAGTGAAGCAATTCGGATCTTGTCGATCCTGTGGTGGTTACCTTCTTTTTGAAAGATTTTTTCACGTTAAACTTGGTGTTCTTTATTGTTAGATTTTCGTTTTCATTTTTTTCGTCACAACAAGATTTACATGAATTAGAAAATTTTAATTAATTCAATTCTTAGAAGAAAATTTTTGGACATTCTAAGAGTAACTTTAAAAATATGCATTTTTTAGTGAAACAAATTTTTATTATATGAAAGAATGAAAAATTAGATCATTTCAATCATGAAAAATTTAAAATAAATAAAATAATGATAATTGATAAGGAGACAATAATTAGTTGGAAGACATATATATTAACAATTAATTGATGCATACACTAAATAAAAAATGGATTAATTTTTTCTAGACGTATGCTCTTTTTTCGTTAGGAATCAAATAATTGATCCAAATTCATTGAGTTAATTTTTCTTGGCTTGTGCTTGAGAAACATCAGTGGCGAGCCCGATCAATTTTAATCTTTTTTTTATATGTGTGTCTTGCGAAGTGAAAATCTAATTATTCTTAAGACTTTGTTTCTTTTTTTCAAAAGGAGCCAAAATCACATCCTTTCCGATCATATTTATTTGATATATTTTCTGCGCACATAAAATTTATAATAACCTCAAATACTAAGCAGAATAACCGGAGAAGCCCCTATAATTGATTTTGTTTATCACATGAACCTTTTTACTTACAATTTTACCAACTAAACCCTCAAACTCACTTAAACACAACATTTTAAACTTCTCTAACAGTTTGACCAAAGTCGGTGGAACAACTTAAAAGAAGAGCTGGACCAATACATGCTTTCACGCGTTAAAAGGAGCGCAAACATGAAATTTTATGCTAAAAACAATATAAGAAAAAAATTTGAATAAAATGACTAAATAAATAGATATAAAGTTTCACTTTTTTTTGTTTTTTCTCCCATTTCCTTTTCTCTTTCTACTTCACGCCACTCGTTCTTCCCCAACCCAATTCCCATTTCTCCCGCTTTCAGAAATCCTTTGTAGAGGTAATTGCTTCAGTTTTTTAGATTAAATTATACGGAGAGAGGCTATTGGGGAAATGGGGGAGCCGGGGAGGCGTAATTTTCAGGTGGTGAAGTGACAAAAATTCGATGGTTTTTTTAGAGTAAAGAGTGATTGTTGTATGTTTTTTGTGAAATTAGGTAAAGATGTTAAAAAATATTAAAATATTTTACTGTGGTTCGTTGATATTAGAGAATACTTAGATACTTTAGTGTGCTTCATCAACAATAATGGAGGAAACAAATTCACAATAGTTGAAATGGGGAATGGAGACATTGGTCAGAAAATATGACAAAAAATTACAAAGGATGAAAATATGAGAAAGAATGGTGATTTATAATTATTTAAGGTAGTATTTTGGGTAAGTATGTATGATTGTAATGGTATTTTTGGTGTAAAAAATACAGGGGAGTAGTCAAGGATAGAGGTAGTGAAGGAGAAACATAACTAAAAAGAAGAAGAAATTATTATTTTTTAAATAAAGTAAAAATAAATTATGTGTCATTGAAAATCTGATGTGGATGATGGACATGCTTTTTTTTTATTGTTTGTTTGAAGTGCACGCGAAATTAAAAGGGTTTAAAATATTTTATTTAAGTGGATTTGAGGGTTCAATTGATAAAATTGTGAGTAAAAAGGTTTACGTGACAAACGAAGCCAAATACAAAGACCTATTTTACATATAATATATACTTTTTGCCAAATATCACTCCATAATTTTGACATCTATATATAATTAGAGACTTAAAGATAATCTCACAAAAAGAAATAAAAAATCACAAAGAATAGGAAAGTTTTTTTGGATGATTAAGATAATATCTATAAAACATTGAGTTACAAAGTTATTAATGGCATAAAGAATATTATGTACTTTTTAATTCTTTAAGGAATAACCTCTCGTCTCTCAAAGCATTAATAAATAGAAGGAATTAAATTAGTTATAGGGAAAATATGCTTAGAATAATATTGAAGATTAACAGATTTTTAATAACTATTAAAAATTAAATAAAATTATTAATGGTGCAATGATTAAAAAATGATTTATCATAAATTTAAAAATATAATTAAATCCATTTATTTCCTAATATATTACATCTTTGAAGTAAAAAAATAATAAAAAATTCCTAATATTATTATCCTTGTCAAATTATGATTGTTTACTATTGACTTAACAGTCTTTAAGAAACAATAAATAACATGATAAATTTTATTAAATTTCATGTTTTAAGAAATGTATTAAATGATAAATAATTTAATAGCAAAGGTAAAATAAATATAAAAAATAAATTATTGACAAATATTATAGAATAACTATTTTTATTTCAGTGGATAACTATTATTTTTAGTTTAATGAATCAATGTCTTAATTTCAATACCTTTAACAATGATTTAATTGGAGAAATTACTTAATTGTACATTATGATTGACAAAGTTATTTTTCATGTAAACAGTAAAGATTTATAATAAATCTAAATTAAGAGAAAAATGGATAAATAGTTAATATTGGTCTGTCACATTCAGGATACGTCGATATTCTTTCTAATTTTTCATGTCATTTGTACATAGCAATCATTTTTATTTTATTTTGTAAAACATCATTTCAATGATATTTTGTTATCATATTTTATGACAAAGATGCACAATAACCGCAATGATACTAATAAGTTGTTGTTTTTAATATAAAAAAATGATAAATTTATTAAAGTTCCCATCATAGGATAATTAAAAAAATGTTGAAGATAGTAGACCGATCAAAAGTGAGAACTCTATATAAACATTTTTTTTTTTTTTAAGGGGTGATATACTTTGTTATGCCACCACTAAATTCATCATCGGAAATGTTTTGTTTATATATATTAGATTGTTATATAAACATATAAAATATTACATAAATAAATATTTGTATTAAAATGGATTATTTAATTTACAATTTAAAAGTGTTAAATGTATGAAATCTTATACTCTCTCTATTTAAAAAATGATGACCTAGTTTGACTTGAAATGAATTTTTAGAAAATAAAGAAGACTTTTTAATCTTGTGGTTCTAAATTAAAGTTATGTCAAATGTACCAAAATGCCCTTTAATCTTATGGTCTTAAACATGCCACGTGAAAAGTTAAAGTTAAAGTATTGCCAAAAAAGGAGAGGGGTCATTCATTTTAAAACAAAATAAAAAGAAAATAGGGACATTCTTTTTTAAACGGAGGGAGTACATGTTAGTTAACTTTGTTGGTTGTTGTCTTACTAAGAGCATTTTCAGTATTCCTACTAAAAATTGCTTATTTTTAGAAATATTTTTTAAAGTGACTTTTTAAAAAATTGCTTTTGGAAAAATAATAATTTGTGTTTGATTAATTCATTTAAAAAGTGCTTTTAATAAGCAAATTTTGTTTGACTAATCTTTTTAACAAGTGGTTTTGAAAGTCAAATTACTAAAAAAAATAAGTATCAATATACTTTTAATACTAAGATTATTTTATAAAAAACTATTTTGAATATCGATTCAACTTTTTTAACGAAATATATACATATTCTAAATTTTCAATTGACATTATACATATATAAATTAATTAATTAAATATTAATATAATATTGGCAAGATGACTTAAATATAATTCAAAATATCAAGAAAAATAAATTTAAAACTATTCCACAAATGAAACCACTATATACAAAAAAATTCACCACAAAAATAAATAAAATCCTTCATATTTTTAATCCTACAAAAATATTGTTATTACATTTACTTAAAATAAGACGTTTAATAATATATAAAATATAAATTAATAATAATATAGAAACATAAAATAAAAAATTATTATATAAAAATTGAAATTAAAAAATAAATTTCTTGTATGAAACTTAATCATATTTATGAGATATGTTAATTAATTAGTAAGAGACATATTTATAAATATCTATACTTGAGAGGGATATTATAGTCTTCAAAAAAATAATTTTCTGAGCAAAAATTTTTAGTTTCTTCCCAACAACAGAAAATTACTTCTACTTTCATTTAAAAGCAGTTTTGAGAATATGCCAAACACAATTTTATTTTTAAAAAAATGCTTTTATCGTGAAAAAAAGAAGCACTATTGGCCTCCCAACAGCAGTGCCAAATATGGTCTAAAAAGATTTTCGGTAGAGTTCAATTTCAATATACTTGATTAAAAGAGCCGATTGAGTTCCACATCGGTACGCAAAGCATAATTTGGTTTTCTTATATAGTTTTTAGTAATTTATTTTTTATGGGTTAGATTTAGTGTTTACTTAGATTTAAGATCCATTTCTTTTATCTACCAGTCTTGTAAGAATACTATTGCTGTCTCTTTTTTTGTTTTTTTTTTGTTTTAGGAATAATGTGAAAAGATTTGTTTTAGGAATAATGTGAAAAGATTATTTCTAGTAGGTGGAGTTTTAAATCGTTATTATGATCGAATAAATTCGACATGCCTAATTCGTTCTACTTAGGTAAGTTAGAGGACCATCCATAATATTAATGTATTTCTTCCTTTTCGACTTTCTCAGCCTCAATCGAAAAAAAGAAAAAAGAAATGTCAAAAATTTATATATTCAACTCTAACTTATTTGAGATTGATGCATTATTATAGTAAAAGCTCTCATACTTAGAAGAAGACATCATTAAGAAATGGTAAGGTAGAGAATGCCCTTTATAAGACATTGCACCTAGTACAACTTGGAGTTTCCTTTTATTATAATAGTAACATTTTCTTACAAACAAATAGCTAGAGACAATTGGTACATACATACTAGCATAATTAGTGCTTAGCTCTTTTACAGTAAAAAAATAAATAGATATTTTTCTTCTATGCACACAATATTGTAATGCTATTTATACTATTAAATTGAGCAGTAAAAGCTCACAACTGCCGCCCCCCTAAACGTTAATAACCACCCAAAAAAAGTAGGCCAAATCAATTCTTTTTACTTCCACAATTGAATGACCAATTTTACAATGGACAAAAAGTGCCAAACTGCGCTTTTCCCAAATATTTTGGTCAGTAAAACCCTCAAATTAAAGGCCAAACTCTTAGAATAATATATTAGTAAGTAGTATACTTTGAAAATTCTGATGTTTTTTTTTGGCAAAATATCTTGCGTTCTAACGGAATTGTCCTCCAGAAAATGTCTGACCAAATGACCAAGAACTAGGAGCTGCATTGTATGACACAACAGTGCGACCATCGCCTGTAGTGACCTTAAAGGACAAGCTTTGGCCGTTAAGGTAAGCGTTATTCTGCCAATTTTGGCCCCAATTTCTTGACATTGGTTGCCATTGAGTTCTTGAACCCTTTATGTATACTGAATGTACATCCCCTGAACCTCCAACATTTGTTACAAGAACCAAGTTGAAGTAAGAGTGGCCATTGATTGTAAATCTAATTCCTCCACTTCTTCTGCAGGGTACCCTGTAAAACATTAACATATCCAACATAATTTAGTTACCATAAACAACTAAACTTTTCAGTCTATCAGAAAAGGGATAATGCACAAATACCCATTCAACCTATGCTCGAAATTTCAGAGACACACTTATACTATAATGTATAAGACGGATTTTATTATTTTCCAATGAGAAAATGGTAAAACATACTCTTTCTCAGTTTCAATATAAAGAAAAGGGTAAATATAAATTACCTTCTGTAGGCAACAGGAACGATGCCAGCTCTATATTGAGCAATGCGTAAGAAGATAGGTTGAGAGAGATCAAAATGAGGGCGTGGAGGATCACACCACCCTCCTGGTGGACAGAAATTTGTGGCTGTTACCGTAATCATGCCTGGCAGGCAGTACTGCCCTGCATTCACACACATTAGCTGAAAACACGCTCCACAGCTCAACCCGTTGTTGAACAGAGCAGTACTTAACGCAGCAGTGTTCGTTCCGTATCCAGTGCTGTATAAATTTCCGTAACCACAAGCACCACCTGTCAAAATCCACATACAATTTCAGTAATTTTTTACATGAATTCAAGCTTAGGCTAATTTCAGTGGAAAATTATAGTACCCATAGTTCCAGAAGCATCTCCTCCACCGTAAAAAGTGGCATGAGCATTGATCCAACCACCATAGCCATGGGCTGATTGAAACATGAGGGAAATTCCCATTAAAAGGAGAGCTAAAAGAGCCATTTTTAAACCTGCAGGGGATGGAATTAAAGTTTAGTGCTAATGAAATCACTTTACTAGAAAAAATTGAACCAATTAAGAAAGAGGGAAAATGACTCACAAAAAATAAAGTTTCTATGTGTTTGCTTGATGAACGAGGGTATAGTTAGGAAATGAAGATATGAGCAATCGTGGAGAATAAATAGAGGAACTAAAAGGGTGGTTTGGGCGTTAAAATAAAAGGTCCAATATTAAATTAAGCTGACCAACTGATAAAGTTTCTTTAACTGTTGCTTGGGACCATCCTCTCTCTACTTAGCATATTCACATAAAAATATTTATTTTCATCATAGAATTAAATGGATTGCCTGAGTAGTTGGAAAAGTTACTATTTTTGCTGTCCTAATTTACATAACATAATTTGAATTTTGAGAGGCGAATAAGAATTTTTTTTAAAGCAATTTTATTTTTATGACCTCTAAATACTGTAATTTTGTTACTTTTGATTCTTTTTATGTAGTTTTTAAATATGTAAGTTATTTTTATATATGAAGTTTGACTCTTGATTTTCAAACTGTGTCAAATAAATTGAGACAGGGTTACTATAAATATGTAGAGGTTTTGTTTTCTCTGGGAAGAAGCCGCGTGGTATTGAAGCAGTCCTATTCTGGAATTCCATTGCAAAATTGAATCCAGTATGTGTAGGGTCGGGTCGATAGCAGAGTGGTACAATTCATGTGATTGGTCAAATTAAGTATGGCTAATTTAATTGTGCCCTCTATATAGTAGCATTATTATTATTTTTAATGAAAATGGAGAACAACTGGGAACCATCAAACGTTATCTACTTAATCAGATTCGTTAATCCTGTCTCAACATTTGTATCCACAATGTTCTTTCAGTACTATCACATTCTTGCACTCAACGGTGTAGCTTAACGATCAATAATACAAATAGACGGAATATTTGATATTAATTATGCCTTATGAAATAGTCGTAAGCAAATTCAAACACTATTGTTATTTGAAAAAAGAAGCATGTTACGTACTATATTGTTAGGAGATTAATTAGTCAATTTCGTTGTAAAAAAAAGTTAAATATGATTCCATTATTATCAAGAAGAAAGTGATAAAATAGAAAGAACCACATCTTGAATTTGTGAATGACAAGATTATTCTTAATCTCTTTTTGATTGAATTTCACATGATATATAGAGATATATATCAAGATACACACGGAACTGCAATCCTTCCACTAATGCCAAAATCGGATACTATCAATATCTCCTCAAGGTTGAAGTCTAAAGGCAATTAAAATGTTCACAAAAATAGATCCAGAGATATATAATTTATCATTTGTATCTATTTTACTTTGTATTATTATTAATTTCCGATAAATTTTCAAATGGCGATAGAGTACAAGATTGTACGTAACAAAATACTCGAAATTCTAATTCATGTACAAAGTCTGTATGTTATTGGAGTTACTATTATGTCTGTGAGGTGGTTGGGTTAAGTGAATATTGTTGACCAAGAAAATATATTTGAAAATAAAATTAAAAATTCAAACATGAGAAACCAGGCATTACTAACTCAGAGATTTAGAGGTCTTATCCATCATTTTCCCAGAAAGAGTTGCACTGATTACGGATTTTTCAGTAAATAAATAAAATAAAAAGATTTTCTCCAGACAATCAAATATCATAAAGTTTCAAGACAAATGAGAAACCTAAGACAATATAGGCTTCATCTGTTTATATTTTTTCAATTTTTTGATGTAATAAAAGTGACTCCACACATCTTATCAAAGTCTATAACAGCCCAAAAAGCATTTTGACGTTGAGGTTTCCTATTATAATTTAATTTCCATGTACACATTGGTAACCAGCTCAGACCATGTGTTGACTAAATAACATCACTGCTTTAAATATTGTTAGTGAAATTAAACTACTCCATGCATGTTTATCTAGTCATTTTGTCTTTGCAAATTTAGTGTGATTATACAAAATTATGCCACATTATCCGCAACAAATTGCACCAAGACCTAGTCCACAATGCACCAAAGATGCCATATATTATACACTTCCATGCTGGAGCAGACAGCCAGACACGGATTGAAAATTTGAAAATTTTGTGTTTGGTATTTAAAATTTTTCATGTTGGTAGGTCAAAAATATTTTTTAAAGAAAACAAGTTGAATAAGTAACATTACAAGTTCATCGTCTCTTTCCCATCCATCCAACACCTCTGACCCGACCCCTGACCATCCCATCATGCCACCCTCGAACCCCAACTCCCCACACCATCTCATCCTCATATTCATGTTTTGCTATATTACATATAAATTATTTTGGAATAATTTTTGTTTTGCTTACATTTCAAACACTAGAAATAAATAAGAACATCACTTGTTCTCCAAGAGAATATTTTCGGAAAACATTTTCTTATCTTAAATATTTTAGGTAGAATTCTTAATACATATACTTCCTCCGTCAGGTATTATTTGTCATGGATTTTATTTTTAGAATCAAATTATAAAAACTTTGACTGACATTTTAAGACGTATTTTTTCATCATATTAATATGCAAAAAATTGCAATTTATAGTACTTTTCATATAGTTTTAGAATATCTAAATTTTTTTTGTTTAAAATATCAAATTAATGTGATCTAATTTAACTTTAAAAATTAATCAAATTAACTTTCGAAAAGCGAAACATGACAAACAATTTCGGACGGAGGAGTACAACATATCATGGGTTCATGTAAACCCCCAACTTACATTCTAGCTCTACCTTTGACTACGAAGTAGAGACATCTTTGAAGTGAATTTTGTATATACATGTCCAAAACGTTTAAAAATTATATAAGAAACATAATTAGATCACATGAATGAATTTACCGACACTAAATCTTGAATTCGCTTAGAAAGCAAAGTGATGCAATTTTCACCCTATCGAACTAGACAAACGTACCCTGTCACACGTTTTGTTGTTTTGTTAGGTAGTTTCTTTTTATTTGTTCTGTTCTGGAACTCTTCGATGTTAACAGTTCTATGAAACTGTTTACTACTACTACTACTAGGAAACACTAATTTGGAATTTTAAGAGTCTACAAAGTCCAAAATCTGGCATTTCGTAAAAGATTAGTATAACTTTCTATTTTGTCACACGAGAGCCCAATTAGTTATTTGTTGATGAACCAATTTTAATTTAAACATGCATGTTAAATAAGTAGTAAATCAACAAAAGATAATTCTTAAATCCTAATCATAATTAAGAGTATTAGTGGATTAGTTCAAACAAAAATTAATGGCACATGATTGTGCCCTTTTGATGTGCACACTGGGGTTTAAAAAGAAGGTGACATAAAGTCATTCATCACATGATCATTCACCACTAATCCTTAATTTCTATAATAACAATAATGACAATAGAAGTTGCAATAGTCAAGAATTTACCGTCATAACCAGAGGGGACTAATGTATAAGGGTGGTTTTGTTTGAAACCCAATACTTTTGACGTGGAGTACGTATAAATTTACATGAAAATTTATTAAAATTACAATATATAGATATGAACATATAATTTTAAAAATAGGCATAATATGTAAATGTGTCTTTTAACATGATCTTGGTTGGCATCTATGTCTTTCAACTTTGGTGTACAAAAGTAACACTTAAATTTGTATAAAATTGAATAAATAAACACACACGGCGTACATGACACAATATGAATTAGTTATACTGTAAGACGAGTATATCTCACGCGAATAGTCATGTAGGATGCATGTATCGACTTGTTCAATTTCATATAAGTATATGTGTCTACTTGTGCACACCATAATTGGAAGAGTATAAATATCGGGTGAGATCAAGTTAAATGACGTGCGTATATGATATGATCTGAAAAACATATGCTTAATCATAAATTTAAATTTTGAATCTGATAGTGCTCAAAACCGTTTAGTTCACTGACATTAAAAATAGAAATGTCATTTTAGGAAGTTAGAGTGTCATATCACACTCTTCTTTACTGCAATCAGCTCTTAATTCACTGCCATACTTGAGAACTTCCCTGTATATGTTTGGCGATGGTTTTTAAGGCTCCACAATTTAGTGTTGTAGTCCATTATATGTTACAACTATTTAATGATGCCATTTAATATCACGCTGAATTCCAACCCCTTTTTACCATTTATGCTCAATTCTCTAACGCTACGCTTGAACCATGTTAAAAATATACCAATACCATATAGTAATCATATCAACTTATCACCGGGTAAGAATATATAGTATTAATTAATCATGATTGAGTGATAACAATCCTCTATCAAACACATATCATGCATTTATTAGTGCAATATAAATACCGAATTTAGGTAAGATTTTGATCCTTTAATCAATGAAGTTTTTCGATGAGATGGTTATTAGATACGTCAACACTTAAAAAGAACAAGCAAGAAACATTCAAATTTCAATGCACCCTAAAGAAACATTCAAGTTAAATACTACCAAAAAAGATATATGAATTTTTTTTCTCGCTAATCTATTGCTTAATGTCTCATAGCTAACAATATATTTTGATGGCTAAATAGAATTAGGAATGAAGTGGCATGTGTTATATTTGAAGATGAAAATAAAGAGAAAATTGTCGGCTGATAAAGCGATAGTGTAAGAATGAAAAAAATAGGGAGAGGGGCCATAAATACTGAATGTGGTTAAGGTACCAACCAGCACGTAGATGAAGCAACGACATGTATAAGTAGTTGCAGAGTTATATCAACAAAAATAAAATTAATTTCATTGTTGAAACAAGAGTGTGGTCCATATTCACTGCTATTAAAATTGATAGACAGCTGCCTAAAGACACTCCCCCACATAGTTTACATACGCACATGACGAGTTAATGAGTCTTATATGACAACTGATCCAATGGTTGAAAAAAATCTAAATATAGATTCACTTGTCCTAACAATAACTTAAGATGTTAGCAGACATGACTACGATAATAACACAAACACATCATTTCTATCATACACGAATTTAACCATGGGTCAATTTCATGTATATGTAAGCCATTTGATGACAAAGGTTTTTTTTTTTGTGTGTGTTTCTAAAATAAATAAAATCTGAATGAGTTGGTTGTGAATCGTATATTTTTTTGTGTGATTATGGGTAGATTTTCCAAATGGAGATCGTAAAATAGTAAACAAAATGGAGAAGCAAAATAAGACGTGAAAATTTAGAACAAATTCTTTTTTGGGTAGCACAAGTTCATCTCTCATGTGCCACTAGGGGGAGATGTCCACTTCAGATGTAATATGTCCTGTTTGACATGATGTATCACGGGATATCATTTCATTTTGAATTTTTCTTTCACTTATAAATATAGATGATAAATAAAATAAAATAAATAAAATATTTGGTACAAATATGATAATATTGTATAGTAATTTATTGGATAATTGTATAGAATGATAAACTAATAATATAAAATAAATATAATAGCTACCGTTTGATTTACTTGTGTTCCATAGCAAACTGTTTGTCAGTCTCTCTCTCCCTCATATTGTCGCTTGTCACTCTCCCTTTCTTCGCTCGCCTCTCTCGCTTTATACAATAGAATTGTATAAATTGTGTTTCTAATTGTATAAAGCGAGAGAAAATTGTATATACACATGCAAATACATATATCTCCGTCTGATACACTTATAATTATACAATAAAAGTATTTCCCTGCCCAAGTCTCTTTTGTCTATCTCTTTTTCATTTTATACAAATTCAAATTGTATACTTCCTCCGTTTCAAAAAGAATGACCCTATTTTTTTTAGTCTGTTTCAAAAAGAATGACTCCTTTTCTTTTTTGGCAACACTTTAACTTTAACTTTCCACGTGGCATGTTCAAGACCACAAGATCAAAGGGTATTTTGGTACATTTGACATAACTTTAATTTAGAATCACAAGATTAAAAAGTCTTCTTTCTTTTCTTAAACTTCGTTCCAAGTCAAACTAGGTCATCCTTTTTTAAACGGAGGGAGTATAATTTCTCCTTTCTCGTTTTATACAATTCGATTCAATTGTATATTCCCTGTCCAAGTCTCTTTTGCCTTCCACCCTTTCTCGTTTTATACAAATTGAAATTATATATAATCGACCTATACACTTAAAACTATACAATTCATTTTATATACTTCGTTTTATATAATTCTCTGTTTAAGTCTCTTTCTCTTTCTCATTTATACAATTCGCTTCAATTGTAACTGTATAACGAATTATACATATATAAGTTTGCTATGGAATGCAATCATATAAACTTTGATATAACATAGAAATATGAATTTAATGTTTGCTATATGTAAAAGTTGCCCATTATTTACTTTTTCAAGCGTGGACTCGATTACAAAAAGTATGAGGACAATGCTGCATGATGTACGAGCATATGAATAAAACAAACGACTCACTTTTCCATTTTCTTTCCGTCGTTAGCTTTAAGAATTTCATAGATTCTTCTTTAATATGAATCGACATGACTACTTGTCCTTGTTATATGTTAAGTAGACATCAAACGATCAAATAACACATTAAAACAAATAATTGTAATAACGGATCGGAGAGGTAATCTACTTAATATAATAGACTGCAAAACATAAGCAAATCAAATGAAGCATTACTGTCAATTTTGGATGATGATCTGATTGTAGCAGCTATTATCCGCATAAATTCATCACTTTTGTTTCATGTAACTCGGCATGACTTGGCCATCTTAATACTGAGGCACATATCACAGAACATGATGTATTTCACAAACACCTCCATTTTGGCATTTATACACAATAAAAAGCAAAAAGTCGCACCATTCTGAACCAATGCTCATCCACTCTTTCAGACTCTATTGCGGCTTATGAACATCACTTCAAATACTACAGTGATCCATCGCTATCCAATTTATAAAGACGGCAAAATACTTACAGAAGGAAGCATAATAAGAGTAACAATACTAATGTCAATAAGAAAACACGTTGTTACTAAGCAGCTCATTATACAGATGATTCTTTTCCACTCTCAGATCAAACATTAGTTCAGTTCATCAAGAAGGCCAAAAACTAAAATTTAGGAGTAAAGTTCAAGAAAGAAGAGAATGTGAAGGTATACAGCTGACATCACAAGCTCACACCGACACTGAACAAGAACCTAAGCCAGCGTAAATTAATAACAGCTTCGATGAACCTATTAACCATGATAAGGTGCATGCCCAGGAGGAGGAACACCTCCAGGCGGCATGGTTGATGGATGAAAAGGCTGACTTACACTGAAAGGTCGACTACCAGTAGCAATGTGATTGGTCTGCTGTGACGATCCAGGAGGATGTACTCCAGTTGTATAAGCCGGAGCTGGTGGAGCATATGAATGTCCTGGATATCCGGTAGGAGCCGATGAAAAGGTTGATCCTCCACCCTGCAAATTTGGATTCCATGCAGGTGGTGCTTGGCCAGGAACAGCACCAGTAGCGGCATAGCCAGCTGATGACTGTACTGTACCAGACTGAGGATTATTCCAAACAGCTGGTGCGGCATGGACTGCAGATGCTTGTTGCATCGCAAGCAAACTTGATTCTGGAACTGTGTAGTCTCTACTTTTGTCACTGTATGCCTGCTTTGACACAATTGAATAATTAATTCAAGCTAAGAGGTCTAATGAAAAAGATGCAGGAAGGAACAAGTGTCAAGAAGCATACTTTCAGTAATAGAATCTTAAAATATGGTGTCGACTCTTTATTTATTGAGACATCTTTTTTCCCTTCGAAACCAACTCAAAAGCACATATCTATACCTGTACATTCAGATCAGTATGACGAGAGTATGATAGATGAAGCTTACAATAGCCACCATCATATATGCAGTGTCCCTCTAAAGCGTCCTTTGCAGCAGCTGCAATTGTTACATCTGCAGTAAAACAGATCCATCAACACCTTATGTTCCAATAGGTTCAACTTCATTGAAAAGGATGACATGGAAAAAAAAAGGAAAAAAGATAGTGGAATGTGCACTGAAAGATATGTTTACAAACGCATCTGTTAATGCCTAGTGTAAGATAGCAGAATGTGCACTACTCTTTTTTCTAACTATATAACTGATAACAGTATTATTTGGTTCAGCTTTCGAGCACCTCAACTATTTCTAGAGGCGGATCCAAGATTTACACCTACTAGGTTCAACCATGCATTGAACTCATTGTACTATTAAAGTCATGGGTTCAGGTTTGATATATGTTAATATTTTAGTAGAGTTTTACATACATATATATATACTGTGTCAAAAATCATGGGTTGTGATTATTTAAGCAGGCACCTATTACCACCCAAAAATACAATTATTGAGTAATTTTGTCCACCAAGGCTTAGGCAGAACTCAGAAGAGAAAATTATCTACTGAAGCATTTTCTTTTTGTCTATATCATAATTTGAACTTTGGCCCCCCATAGTTTTCACCCATATTGACTGTTGTGCCACATCCTTGGGAGCATTGATAAAATTATCCATCAGAAGACTGAAACGAAACGCATGAATTTCCTTGGAAAATACTTGAACACATTTATAGAGACCATTTACTGGCAGTTCTGGATAATTTCTAAGGCTTTAGAGTATCCTGACATCCAAAATCATATTCAGTATAAGTTGGCTGTTGTGCATTCTGCAGGAAACCCGATCTACTTAAACATGAGGCGATTGAAAATATGGGTATTCACATAAATGATTCTAATGCAGAATAGATCATGTACATCCATCCGTGCAGAATGATGAAGGTTTGCAGTGTATTTGTATATGTAGAATCATTCTCTGAAGCTAGCCAGTTGTTCAAGTATACCATATTTCTCAAAACCAAGCCAATGGCCACAACCATCAAAGAGGATTTGATAGCATCCATGGTGGCATACTACCATTAAAGATTGACGAACCTATGTTTATTGTGGAAGAAGAGCACAAGAATGAGTCCAAGAATTGCGAAGAACAATGGGCCAAGTGCTACACATATTTAATGATCGAAGTCCAAGAAGTGGAAGATTAGGGCCCATATCAGCCCAAAAAATTAAAACCAAGCCCACTTAGGGCTGAAAACTCTGCCCAAAAGTGAGCTTAAATCCTTGTCCAAAATGGATGGAGAAGTCATGTCCAGATGTTTAAAACTTCGGCAACTTTTTCCTTATTTTGTTAGGAAAGAAGTTCGGCATTATTTTGAGTGCTTTCCGAGATCAAAAGTTTTCTAGTTAGGTTTAGTATTTATTATTTTTCATAAAAGTAGAATTTAGATCTTATATTATTTTGAATAGTTTTCCCCTATATATACAAGAGTGGATTTGATATTTTTGAGAATATTATTTGAGAGATGTTTCTTCTTTTTACACATTTGTGTGTGGTGAGGTAACTATGAATTTATCTTGCAACCTTACGGGAAACATTTTTTTGGATGTAAGATTAATACTTAACTTGATATCTTTGGATTTTTCTTAAATTAAAGTAAAGAGGTAATTAGTTTTATGCTAATTATTTATCTCTAATTTCTTCGAAATCGAGATCTAGATAACTCTGTTATCTAAAAGTAGTAAGTTCTTGAATAGACTATATTGGTATAACTTTAATCAGCTATTTTTTGAATATTAAGATCAACTAGGGGTGATTTGGAATTTTGTATTAGAGAATCTAATACATGTATAATGTATTAATCATGATATTATTTAATCCTATGTTTGGTAGGATTTTTACCCTATTCAGTATTATAAGGTATATGACTAATACATAGCAAACCACAGTATTAGCAAAACATGGCCTATTAACACATTGATAGGCATACCTCACAAAAAAAACATCAATAGGCATGGGTTAAGACAGCCTCAGGGTCCTTATTTCTTAGCACTTCATTTTGAACTTTAGGAATTTTATTCTCGAATTTTGCAGTTCTCTATCATTCATATTTTTATTTCCACATTATTCTTGTTTTCTTTCAAGTAACTCAATTCTTATTGGGGTGAGGAAAGAGTAAAAGAAGAGATGAAGAAAATAAAAAAGCCACCATAAACTTTAAAGCCTAGACCAAGTATACACGGGTAGTTGATTAAACTACCAAAGAACAACGTTCATAATCCATACATACCAGGATACTGAACTAATGCCTGGGTTTGACCATTCTTCTCAAATATAGCGATCTTCTGAACAGTACCAAATGCAGAGAAAACCTGTTTCCGGGCAGAATATAACAACAGAAGAGTATAAATGAATAACTACACAATTATCATAATGGGCATCAATGAAATAACAAAGGAGAAAATACCGTGTTAAGGACATCAACGGTAACAGCATACTGCATATTTTCTAAAGAGGCAAAAAGCACATTACTCTCGGGTTCCTTTTTCTTTCCATCTGGACCTACAACAGGCTGAATACAGACCTTGTGAGGACTTCTCCAATACAAGGATGAGAACAAAAAAAAAATGAGGAAAGGAACATACCTGAAGAACCCCCTCCATTGCAGTAGGATTTACTGGGAGATAAGGGTTTGTGTAGTCCCTATACAATAAAAGAAGGAACTAAATGTGAATCAAACTGATGTAAGCTTCTACAATATCAGATCGACTAAATTATATAATCCTGACATTTGACAAACTCTGAAATACATATTTCCCCAAAAGGTTGAATTAGACACATTATATATCTTGAAGGCAATGATAAGTGCAAAAACACTGCTATTAAACAAAGATCACCGTTACGGAATTACCACAGCAACTATACCACAAAATAACTACAAAAACAAAATGCTACCCATAGCACCCCCTAAAAGCTCAGTTCATATGACTACTGAGATGAAAAACTCAAAATCAATCAACTATGCATCAATTCCAAATTAGTAGGTGCATCATCTATATTCAATCAGCTCTATTGGACTGGTTTCACTCCAACACTAAATAATTCTCCGTCCATGCCTTGTTATATGATGATGCTTGACTTGTAAGAAAATTAAGATGTTAAATTGAATTCTATATAATATTGGTGATAGTGAACTTAACTATTATAGTGTTGAAAAGTTAAAGACTTACAGACATAATATCACATCAAAGTTAAAATTTGAACAGTTTATGATACTAGTTCTTGAAAGGTGGGTGAGTTGTATATAAACGAATATCATCAAACCTTTAAGCCATCAAATAATGGAATGAATGTCATACAAAATGGACAAATAGATTACATTTTACAGAAATTAGGAGTTCACCAAAACTATATGCTCAAAACTCTCACTCTTATCCCTATATAAACCTAATAGCTTTCCACATCAGTTTTTATGCATACCTTCCAATGCACCGGTAAGTAGATGTGACACTGGAAGAGTCACCGGGAACACACATAAACGTCACAGAGGTTCTTAACCAAAGGCAAATATACTCATCTAACTTATATCCCGTGTTTTTGTCTGCGAACTAGATCCCCACGATAAGTGATGCCAGATACAAATAACAGTTAACATTCATCGATTCATATTTCTTTACCAAAGGCAAATACTCATTTAACGTATTTGAAATGAATACCCAGTAGGTGATCCCTACAACAATAGACAAGCATTCTCCAAACCATGAACTCAGAATAAAACAAGGATCTTCACATGGTCATCTAAAATGAGAAATGAGAAGAACGTTGTTAACCACTATTATGAGATAAAGAAAATTACTACGAGGCCATGACAAACACATCTGTGTTTTAGCTGCCGAGCTTCACTAAACCCTAGATGACAAGAAGCATAAAAAATTAGAGAACACCTCAACTGTAAACCAAAAGCAGATAATGATAAAATTAGCAAAGAAAAATGCAAGCAAGTATAGCAATAACAATAAGAATATAAAGAAACAAAGTCACATATACAAAATGCTGTCTAGGTAAATCTGTGTTACCTGCTTCGATGAGATTGAAACTTGATATTAAGATCCGTGTGTGCTGAATATGAGATGCGCAAGTGACAATGATTAACATGTTCTGGGAGCAGGTACCTGAGATAAAAAATAAAGTTAGGATTCTACCCCAAAAATCAATCTGTATAATAAAGCTAGGTATTAAGGAGGTGATGTGGCACCTCGCCTATTGGTTTTTATCTTAAATTTTTTACTTCTCTTATTTAACCTCAAAATATTTGTTGAAAAATAAAATTCACTATTTCAATAAATCTATAATTGTGTACATTCATTTTTGAATTAGAAGAGAAAGGCATTTAACAACATTAACTCTTTGAGTTACTTTGTTGTTTTAAATTATTCTACCTAGTTAAAGGTTTACTATTTTTTTTTAAAAAAAAAATGAAACAATTCTTTACTAGAATCCATTATTGCTTAAAGGCCATCTCTCTATATATAGAAAGATAGCAGGTAAGCATGGTACCCAGTTTTGATTTACCCAAAATAACCTTAAAGTACTCCTGCCAGCTAAAAAATAGGGACTTCTTGGCCTTTTTAACTAAATTCCTAAAGCTGGGATGTTTCTTTTTATAGGATATATCTTCATTATTTCACTTTTTATCATTCCACTTATTTATTTTTTAATGGTCGTGGTGTCCAAGCCAGCTTTCGCGCTCGACAAATTCCACGGGATACCTATCACCTCCTACCAGCAACAGCAGCAACAGAGTTATCATCAGGTAACTCTGTCCACCATGACCTATAGATTGAAAGAATCACCTAGTGTTTTTTGTCTCTACTGGTATTCGTATTCGAACCTGAGACCTTACGACTCTCAACCACTACATTGACCACTAGGTCACACCCTTGGTAGCAAATTCTTATCACACAGGACACCAAATGTAAGCCTCTATTTCATCTACTCTACTCTAATACGATGTGTAACCTCATCATGAATCACCCATTTCCTTAAATTATAGACACAAGGTATTCGAGCAAAACAAAATAATATCAACTTTATGAAAATATAAGTGTCAATAATTCATATTGAAAAAAGTGATGAATTAAAGAAAGACCAAGTTTTGGAAGGATGAATGGCATGAAAAAGGCAACTTGGAAGCTTTATTTCCAGATATTTTCAATCTAGCTTTGTTCCAACAGAGATCCATAGCAGAGTTATGGATGCCACAGGGGTGGAACTTTGCCTGTAGGAGGCATCTAAATGACTAGGAAATTATGAGAGTTGCTGAATTCCTTGACACAGTGGACACCTTCAATGCGCTTCAGATTGGGGAGGATAAATTATGGTGGAGTGGTAACAACAAAAGGGTATTCAAAGTTAACGAAGTTTACAGGATGATGGACAAACCTAGTGATCATAATCTAAACTGGTCATGGAAGCAAATTTGGACAAATAGGATACCTTACAAAATATCCTATTTCATCTGGTTATTAGCCAAAGCAGCAGCTTTGACTAAAGACAATGTGATGAAGAAAGGGATAACCTTATGCTCAAGATGTTTTCTTTGTAAGGCAACATATGAGACAGTGAACCATCTGTTTCTACACTGCACTTACACCCTTAAGCTGTGGAGAATATTTATTAGTCTCAAAGACATCTCCTGGACCATGCCCAAGAAAGTCTCAGAGGCAAAGAGCTGGGAGGAAGCAGGAGTACATGCTAAAAACAAAGATAGATGGAGAATTATCCCTGCTGCTATATGGTGGTCAACCCGGAAAGAGAGGAATTCTAGGTGTTTTAAGAGCATAGAGAATAGTTTGCAGAAGGTTAAACTAAACTGCATTATGTTGTTATGTTTTTGGTGTAACCAGATATACTCAAACGAAACTGTCACTATATAGTTGATGTTCTAGACTCAATTTAGGTTCAGGGCAGTGAAATTTGCAGTACGTATGTATATAAAGTTTCAGTACAACCCATGTACTGGTGTGATATAATACCAAGTTACTAAGTTCAAAAAAAAAATTCATATTGAAAGAAAAATACAAGCAATGCCTTAGAAGAAGGAAAGGCAAAAACATTCTAAGGTTACATCTCTTAACTTGATATTTGTTCTCTTTTCTATTATTCTTATATTTTTTATGTTTTGTTAAGTCACGTTCACATATACTGTTTAACTGAGTTATTTCATATATTTAATCTGAACTGCTCTTAGCATATGCTTTCTGTTATAAGATTCTACGACCGCGCTTTGCGTGGGCAAGTACACTAGTTGATCAAACGTAAAGTGGAAAGCAAGTTGAATAAATCCAAGGTATGTTCAAACAATGGACTAGCCATACTTTGGTATACTTCTCCCATCCAATGCCTCTCTAGCAGCAGATGCTGTCCCAACATCACTAAATTGAATCAATGCCTGTCAAGATGTAAGAGAAACTCATTAGCACTCTGCCATTTCATCCACCCAAAATTAAGAAAAAGCCAAAACTCATTGGTCCACAGACTAACGGACCTGAAAACCTGCAGCCTTCTCAAAAGTAGCGATCTTTTGAACGAAACCAAAGGCTGAAAATACCTGAAATGGGTTTTGGCCCGTTAAAAGTAAATCAGACAGAGAAAGGTAATAAAGGACTATCAACGTGTACTATGTTTCCCAAAACACATTGAAGAAGAAACACAAAGGAACTAAATTGTGAGTGCAGAGTAACACCTGTATATGCAAGCCATAGAAAGGTTTATGACCGACATGATTACATATCCAGAATGTCTCCAACAAAAGATCTTAAATAATGACCATCTGTGATTCAATCAACTTTAGTTAACACTGTCATCATCTAATGTTGTTATATGCGATGAAAGTGAAACAATAAGTAAGATTGAGCTCTTCTAAAATCTGAACCATAGCCAGGGTTTCAGGCTACTGAAAGCAGTAAAGGCTCCAAGAAACTAAAAGAATGTCCCAAGAACAATCTGCTATGCCTAGAGAAAATATATTTTAAAAAAAGATAGATAAGAGAAAATATATTTAACACAAAGCAACATAACAATATTTTTCATTGAAGTCCACTAGTTATGTTTTTTCCCTTTTTTGGGGGACTTGTATTAAAATACAAAATTCTTAGGGATCATGCTGTGTTCAAAATGTTATTAAGGATTATTGGATGAATACTTAACTCTTCATAAGGCACGACTTCTGAATAGTCCATAAGGCCTGAATTTAGCTTACTTGGAAATATTTTCTCTATAAAGAGGAGAGAAAGCAACAAGACACTTACCAAATGAATGACATCGATACTGACATCACCAGCTTCAACACCCTCGATAGTCACCAGCAAAACATTTCCTGGAACATCTCCGGGACTCTTATTATTGACAATTTCATTCCTGTTAGAATATTGAATGTACACCGTCTTGCCACGAACTTGAGCAGGCTCTGAAGATGAAGCATAATATGAAACCATATTGATTGCCTGATTAAGGTCAGCCTGCAGTTGACAAATATGCAAATTAGAGGGTAATAATAAATGTCATGTTAACGCACTCATAAGGCAAAGGCGTAAATACAAAAGAATTGCTGAATGAAACCCACGAGTGTAACTGAACTATTTCAGCAGTTAATTATTCTACAATTACAATTACGGTTCACAAATTCATTATGGAAGCTCTTAATATTCTAATTTACAAATTTATTATGACAGCTCCAAACCATTCCAGAACCAGTTTGTGCACACCTCAACTAATTTGTTGGCTGGGGCAGTGCATTCCTACATTACAACCTCCGGGGAACTTGCCTGGCTATAGGATTGTCTACTCACACACAATGTTTTGGGGTTTGAACTGATATATCCTAACTTCAAGAACCCAGTCATCTCCTAATCATTCAAAATGAGTTACCCATGCAGCATAGTTTCCATGAACAAACAATAAGAGCTGAGAGAGCTTGAACAGTAGATACATTTAGTAATTGAACTTTAGCTACACACATTTAGCCGCAACAAAGAAATCCAAAAATGGAAGTCCATAGTTGCCCCTCTTAAGACAATCGATTGTGATAATCAAATGAAAAACAACTTACAAATTCGACAAACGCTTGGTTGCGATTGGCCCCGACGTTGCACTTTGTATTGACAATTTTACCAAAGGGCTTGCAAAGCTCTACTAGCTCTTCATCGCTGCAATCCCATGGAAGATTCCGGAGATGAAGAACTTTCGACGGTGTCTGCGTGTACCGGAACTGCTGTTGCCCGGATGTTGACATCGGCCGATTAGGGTTACGATTCCCACCGTCGGGCTATTTTTTAACGGACTTTGAGAACTGGTTCTTTTCTTTGGGACTCAACAAAAATTACCTGTTGTCGCGTGTATGTATATTGATTTTTGCAATACCTTCAACTTAAAAGGGTAATTGACCATAAATCTTTTCTCTAAAAAAATTCAATTTCCTACTCCTTTTTTTTTTTTTTTTTTTTTTTATCAATCTTTAGTAAATTAATTTTATAAGAACATATTTTTTACTCCTATCGTACACTTTATTATTCAAACAAAAATAATCTCCTCCCTATATATTTAGAAAAAATTGTGATTCATATTTTTCTCAATTACATTAGTCATTACTAAATATAATGAGACACAATGTAAACAAAAAAAATGAGTTTTTCAGAAATTTTATGTTATCATATCATAGTTATTTTTAAAAAATAATTAATGCTCAATAATTAAAAAAATATGTATACATATAACCAATTTATCAAATAATCTAAGTAATTGAATTTATTTTTAAAGAAGTATAAATTTTAACTTTATAAGTAATAGAAATTCGTAAACTATTAAATTGCTTATTGAAAATCATTTTTATTATGTTCCAAACATATGCAATGACCAAACATATTTTTTTAATGTCAATGAATAATTTAGAAAGTTTATTGTCATGTGAAATAATAAAAAGATAATATGTTTTAAATCCAAAAATGAGGGTTATTGAATTAAATTATCTAAACTTCAACCTTTAGCTTCAAAATAATTATCACAGTCAATTATTTATATTAGTCATATTTAAAATTTGCTTGTTATAAAATAAATAAATTAAAAATAATTTAATTTAATTGTGATTTCATATCATCACTTTTCATCGTAGTAGTTTTGCTAATATGTATTTTATTATATAGTAGAATTAACTACAAGCACACAACTCTTCATTAACACGCAATGTTAGAGTTTTGTACAATTAAGAGAAATTTTCTTAAAATGTACGTTTCTCACGACGGTCAAAAGCATGCAATTTCGTTATCATACTTCCTTTTATATATATATATATATATTAATTGTTATATTCTTTATTATGTTATATATTTAAAGTTGTATTAAAAATAGTATAACTTATAATAATTAATAACATAAATATATTATTATATATTTAAAAATATGTAAAAAATACTTCCTATAAATTTCTTCTTTTAGAAATTCTTTGATTTTAATTTTCTACATAACATATTTATAAAATTAATGAATATCCTTAAACTTTGTGTTAATTAAAAATAAATAAAAATGAGGAAATATTTGTTAATATTAAAAGAAGTGTGATCATGAAAAAAGTTTATTTATTTATTTACTTATTAAAAATTAAGAAATGGTTTTAACCAATTATATTTTAGTGGACAATTAAAAGGAATGGTTACAAAAGTACTAATCTTTTATATGAATTAGAGTGACTTGATAAAATATTTAAGAATAAAAATCTTTTGAAAATTGTTATATAAAAAAGGTGATAAATATTTGTATAAACCTAAATTATTTTATTAAGGTAAAATAAATATTTTAAAACAAAATTATTTGTACTAAATATAAAAAAATTGGAACCATTAAAAATGAAAACTAGTAAGAGTAATAGTTTGGTTTCTACTGAAGCGGAAAAAAAAAATCGTTTCTAAAAAGAAACCAGTACTAATTTGGTTTCAAGAAGTGAAAGCGGAAAATAACGGCGATTTCCAGCAGGAGCGATGGAGCTCAACTTTGCACGACTTGATGGGTCAAAACTCAAAACCCTTGCCTATTAATCAACAACTGCAGCAAAATTCGTGCTGTGCTTGACGGATTGGAATCGACAACTTGTGCAGATACATTACCATTAATCCGCAGGTAATTGAATCCACAGTATTCATGTTTTGAATTTACAACTATACAGATACGTGCATTGAGAATTGACATTCACGCATCTTTAAGTATTGAATTTCAGATCTTTCTGATTCCTTAAGATAGTTGAATTTTGCAATTCTTATGCTATAAATTTATAGTGCATTTAATTGCAATAGACAATAATATCATATAGATTCAATTTGTGTCCTTGTGGACCTGAATTCCAATTTCAGGTCTGTCACGATTTGTTATCTGTGCATGCATGTTTCTTTGTTCATGTATAGTCAGGATTATAACAGGAGATCCTGCTAATCTGGAATTGATAACTCGAGGTTGCTACTGCTAGCTACATGTTTAGCATGTGTGATGTGAGTGATATCAATGTAACTCAAGATTGTTGAGTAGATATTTCTTCAGATTCTTGTCTGACAATAAATTGTTGAAGATCTAATTCTTTAGGGGCAACTTTGTAAACATAATTTTTTAACTTTGTTGCAATCTTCGTATGATAAGCATAGTATTTTGTGATGGCTGGTCAACGAAATAGCTATGGGAAACGCTCCCATTCTCAGTCTGATTATGCTGACAATGGGAGAAATAAAAGAAGAAATACTGGCTCTGATAAGGACTCTTTCTCTATCGGTCATGACGACACAGTTTATCGGTACTTATGCAATGGAAAGAAGATTGGAAGTATTATTGGCAGGGGAGGTGAGATTGTTAAGCAATTTAGGGTGGACACTAAATCTAAAATCAGGATTGGTGAGACTGTGCCTGACTGTGAGGAACGTGTTGTCACTATCTACAGCGCAAGTGAGGAAACAAACAACTTTGATGGCTCTGAAAATTGTATTTGTCCTGCCCAGGATGCACTTTTTAAAGTCCATGAAAAAATTGTTATTGAGACAGTTGATGAGGATTCTAAGGATGCACCTCAGGTTACCGTTAGGCTTCTAGTACCTTCAGATCAGATTGGATGTGTTATTGGGAAAGGGGGTCAGATAGTACAGAACATTCGTAGTGAATGTGGTGCTCAGATTCGTATATTGAAAGATAACCATTTGCCTGCATGTGCATTGAGCTCGGATGAACTTTTGCAGGTAACTGGAGGATCATCTCCTTTTTTATTTTCCCTTTCTCTGTCTGTATCACAGTGTTGTTCTTCCAGTTTGGTACTTCTTTACCATTAAAGTCCGTTAGGCTATTTCATTTAATTGTCTTGATAGTAAATTTGATCAATTCCTGCTCTGCTGGTTGTTCATTATGAACTTGTCGCTCCTCATTTTTTTCCCTTAATGGTAATTAGTAAAATGAAGTTGTGCAATTTCTTAATCAGCTATTCATTTACTGTTCTTTTTGGTGGTCCCTTGTCTGATTTGTTATGTGAAGAGTTATGCAAATTGTACTCTACTTCTTGAAAAGAAATTCTTATGGCTCAAGCATCATTATCTATAAACATTTGGACCGCGTTACCGATAATTGTTGTGTGTTCACACTTCACGCAACGGTTTCAATTGCAATCTTACTTGCATTAGTATTGGGCAGCTGAAACTTGAATTTTTTTTCTCGCGTCTGACTTCAGTACTCGGTGATTTAATTGGGCTTCAGATATCTGGTGAAGCCACCGTAGTGAAGAAGGCTCTTTATGAAATAGCAAAGCGTCTTCATAAGAATCCATCCCGTTCTCAACACTTGCTTGCTTCTGCTGCACCAAATATCTACTCTTCAAGTTCACTTGTAGGTCATACTGCTGGTGCTCCAATTGTAGGCATAGCTCCATTGATGGGGTCTTATAGGGGATACAAAGGAGAGAGTGGGGACTTATCAAGGTCTTTTTACTCTGCTCCAAGGATTGAGTCATCTTCAAAGGAATTTTCTATCTGTTTGCTGTGTCCTACTGCAAATATTGGTGGTGTTATTGGTAAAGGTGGTGTCATAATCAATCAAATTAGACAAGAATCTGGTGCAGCAATTAAAGTTGATAGTTGTGCTGCTGAAGGTGATGATTGCATGATTTCAATTTCTGTGAAAGAGGTATTTGCTTTTTCTTCTGCTGTTTTGCACTGGAGTGTACAGGTTGAGGATTTTTTTCCAAGATAAAGACTTATTTTCTTGCTTGTTTTGCAGTTTTTTGAGGACACATTTTCTCCTACTGTTGAAGCAGCATTGCGCTTGCAACCTAGGTGCAGTGAGAAAGTTGATAGAGATTCTGGTCTTACATCATTAACCACAAGATTGCTGGTCCCAACATCTCAAATAGGCTGTCTTATTGGAAAAGGAGGCACCATAATCAATGAGATGAGGAAAATTACGAAAGCTAATATTCGTATACTCTCGAAAGAAGGCCTCCCGAAGGTTGCAGCTGAAGATGATGAGATGGTGCAGGTAAGCATACTGATAGGAGTTGTAAAGCTTAAATGAACCAAAAGTTATCTCCTACTCTCTTTGAAAGAAAAAAAAGTTGCTGGTTTCTTCCCGTACTCAGCTTTTGGAGTATGAGTATGAGATAGGAATGTGGGTTCTTAAATTTTGGATATTGACATATTGAGGAGCCATATATATCTGTTTTCTTTAGATCAATATTAATTGAATTAAGACGTCTTCGATTAAGTTTTTAGGAAGGATCTGGGGTGAATGTAACCTGTGCTCCACTGGCTGTATCATTCAATTATTTTTTATTATTATTTTGTTTTTATGTTCTTCAGCCGTACTCCTCTATTGTGAAAGCAACCTCCCAGGAAGGAGAAAAGAAACAGGGAAAGATCAATCAAAAATATGAAAAGATGGGGTTTGCCTATTAAGACTCTTAGGATAGTTTTTTTTTCCGTCTTAGGTCTTATTAGCATTTCCTTATGTTTCTTATTTATGCAGGAGTATCCAGTTAAATTCTCTGGTTACTTATGATATGTTTGTTATTTGCTCAACTGACCACATCTATATGCTTCCAAACATATCAGATCTCGGGAGAACTTGCTGTTGTAAAGGACGCACTCATACAAGTAACGACTGATCTTCCACGTGCTGATGGTTATGGAAGTTATAGGGGTATCCAGGTAACATAGGGTTTCATTGCTTGAGGAGCAGAAATCATGAAAATTTTGTATGAATTCATTAACTTCCTTTGCTATGTATATTTTCTCGAATATATGTACATCCTTTCTTGTTAATTTCTAATTCCATCAGCAGAGTAGCAGCACAGGATATGGAGCTTATGAAGGATATGCCCTTGGGCCTTCTGGTGGTTCTTGGTAAGTTGTTCTGGGCTTTCCACCTTGTCCTGAATTTGGTTCTTATGTCTTGGTGTGGGTGTACCACCAGCATGTTGTCTCTTAAATATACAACTAGGCCTCAATCCCAAGCAAGTTGGGGTTGGCTATAGGAATCCTCGGTGTCCATGTCGCTCCGTTTAAGTTCATTGCAGTCCAATATTATATAAAATAAAATAAAAATAAAATGTTTTCTAAAGAAAAACCATCATGAGTTGTTCGGTTATACTTTTGTTTGCTTTTAATTCTGTTTTTAGCTGCTAACTGTTTTGATCACGTGTTTGTATCTTGCATGTTTATGTCTGACCTTCAGACATTAATTAGCACTTGTCGTTTTGTCATCTCCATCTGCTGCCCATGACTTTTTATTGTAGCTTATCTATTATAGTTGCTCCAAATTTAGAAAACTAGAGTTACAATTTCTTGTTCTTATTATTCATATGTTAAACTACTGCTGCCAGGTCATCGAGGCAAGACCCTGCTTTACGGAGAAAAAGTTATGGTTACTAGAGTTTGTAACTGGACCTGCAGGTAGCTCGTGGATCCCCTCTTTGCATGCATTGCTTCTTTCTTTTGATCAGCCAAAATTTCGTAGCTAGCTCAGCTTGTACTAAAGTAGTAAAGTTCACATTTTGGTTATGACCTAGCCTCTCTCCTGATATTGAAACTAATTCTGTTGTTTTCCTTTTGCTTCCTTCCCTCCCAACAAAACAGCTGAGATATATGAAGCCTGAGGTCAGCCCATTGCCTCCCTTGCGCTTAAACCAGAAGACCAGATAAATGAGGATTTGGAAACTTTGGCCTACCTTGATGCTTTTCCTTAGGAGGACCATAACTGAAGATTTTACCTAGTGTTGAAATTTGCCTCCTCACACCATTCACTTACAAGCTCAAATCTTGTGGTCCCAAGAACCTGTGTAGCCAGCATGCCTTTATCCTTCTTCCCTTTTTGTGGTTGTATTACAAATGAATAAACACTTAATATCAGCCTGTCTTGGTATCCCTTTTTTCAGTTTAATTTTAATTTGGATGAATTATTGTGGGATTTGCTTATTTAATCAAGTAGAAGTTAGACCTGTTGTCCTCGTACAGTTCTGTCTAGTTTTGATGGTTCCTTAGAATGGGCAATTTAATTTGTATCTTGGTATTAGATTTAGAACATAGTCATTGTACCGTATCTTAAATTTTAAATTTTATTTCATCTTCTCTTGTTTGCTTATTATAACCCTGGAAGTTTGCTCAAGATGTGACCATATTCTATTATAATTTGCTTGCCTGATCAATTCGCTGTTCAAAGCATCTTCTGAACTTTTCGATGATTGTTTTGAAGAGGATGCCATGGATACCCAAACAGGCATGCAGCTTGAGTTAAAGGTCTGTTTGCATTTTTCTGTAGAAATATATTTTGAATGTAATTGAATAATGCATAATATTTATACCAGTAAGTGTAAATTATCTCATCTGATTTTCATTGCCAGTCACTGTGGACCTGACAGTCTCTAGGGAGGAATTAGTTACCGTACGTAAGCGGTAAATCTGGCGGTAAGTTTTTAGTATGCTTACAATCATGTGCTTATCCTTACTATTTACTGGTTTGTGTGCAAGCTATGATATAATTTCCTTAATCATCAGGTATAACAGATGTTGCTCATATATATACTTCTATAGGTCTCTCGCTTTCTCTACATTTATTTGACATGTTTTTTTTCAATTTCAAAAAGCATTTGCTTTCTTTTACCCCTTTTTTTGAGGATTTATTTGCGATGTGAATGTTGCAATGTCAATTACCTGTTCTTGTTGATAGTTCAATAGTGTGCCAATTTAGATCTAAATGTCAGCTTGCACTTCTTTCTTTCATCTTGTCTACTATTCTAAAGTGAGGTTGGTAGTTTTCTTCTGATGCATTTGCCATTGCAAACTTTTTGGGAGTAATGTTCAATATAATGAATCATGTGAAGAACAATAATTGTTACAAGGTTAGGGAATAATTTTGACAAACACAATCAATGATGTAGAAGAATCCGAAGCTGAGCTGAGATGTTGCTCGGCTAAGTATATAGGAGATGGCTCTATCACATAACTAGGTGAGCGAAGTAAATTGCTTTTTTGTGTGTGGGTATGTATGTATACTGTGAACCGTGGATATTGCGATTGACTTAACCAATTTTTTCTCTCAGGTCTGGAGGCAGTGGGATCTGTAAATTAAATAGGCAGCTGGTGGATTCATTGGTGAACAGCTCTTTTTTTTGTGTGTAAAAGATATCTACAATTGCTTAGATTACATTCCGTAATTTATTAATGCAATCATCTGGTCGTTCGTATGGAACTAAGAGGAGGCTTTTGTCGTCCTTTGTGACCAAACAATTGCATGCCAAGTTGTCTGGTAAATAAACATGGATATTTAGTGTGGTATATCTACGTCTTTCTGTTAATCTAGTCTGGTGGAAGTGCAACAAAATTGCATCAATTTAAAGGGTTACAAATGTAAAAATAACGTCGCCTGTAATTTTGGCATAATTAACTCCTGATTTGAACAGATATAATTCTCATGCATTATTTAATTTGTATGATGCCATGAAAATATAAATGACTTGGGAGTTTAATTTGTGAAAAAGTATATATAATAGTAAGACTAGGATATGTAAGGTGGCAATGCAGTTTCATAGCTGTGTCAAATAGACACCAGACTGCAAAAGCTGAATCAATGAAATTGAGGGTGGGCACTGGGCAGCAGTAAATTTGTGCACCTAACTCCACGCCGAAAGGTACAACTAGGGAGCCTGATCCGCAGACTGCGTTTATTGCCTTGTATTACATCTTTTGGACTCAAGTGTTGGTACAACTTTTTTTGGGAAGGTGCTTTTAGATGCACTGTCTCTTTACATTAAGTTATGGGGGTGATAGGGACAGTGGCTAGTCACATCTCTAAGTCCTAAGAGCCCCTCCAAACTAACTTTGCCTTTTTCCCCTTTTCTCCATTGGGTATTACATAGAAATTGACTGATCATTAATGTATTGCTAGATTTCCTTTCCCATACAAGAATCCATTATTTATCTACAACTCTTACAGGCTCATTCGTTTCATGCACTGACTTTCAAAGTTACTTCTTTTTTCTTTCTATTCCATCCAATGAGCTTCTCACAAGTTGTGTTTTGTTAGATGAAGTAGGAAACTGCTAATTCTATTTGCAATAGGGAATGTTGGATTTCTTCTTCGGGAAACTATAATTCAATTGACTGCTGGTTATATGTCTTTATTCATGTTAAAGTTTTGCATGAGGGAATAAGGTTATTGAATTGCAGCCAAGGATGACTTGCCGGCAAGCTCGATCAATTCTGCTTCATGTCTGGCAAGTCATTTTTGGCTACATATCTGCCTCATTTTCTCATGCCAGATTTTTTTATGAAAAAACTATTCTATTGTTGTGGATGTGAGATCAGGAATTGTGGACAACACTATTTGAGACAACGGGTAGATTATATCCTTTGCTTACATTTTGATTTGTTAAGTTCATGGATGCACGTCTGCAGTTATGACTAATATGTTAGCATTAGTTTATCTAACTTAATATGCAGGAAGAAAGTATCTCTCATTGGCTTCAACAGGATTTATCGGTTGATTCATGAAGGTTTTGAAATCGATGTTAGGGACATATGACATGTTTTGGATCATAGACCAAATATGAACCTTCTAATTAATCTGAGGGATTCTGTGCTAATTAAGAGTTTGTTCGACAGAAACGCATGCTGCCAGGTTTGCAACAAACCTGATTTGATATCTAATTTGACATTACTCAAAATTTGACAAAGGATGTCCAATTTCTTTTCTCAGTAATATTAATTCTGTGTAACATTAAATACAATCTCATAAAAATCACAAGTATTGCTTATATTGGCTAAAAAGTAGTGTTTATACACATTAAAATTCAAACACTTAATGGGATTCTTGGTTTGTCAACCGGACACAATCATGGTAACATATACATCACAATAACTTTTGGATAAAGTATTAAAAACAAGCATCCGGTGAGTTACTTTTGTGTTTTGACAGTAAAATAATGTATTGTGTGATTGGTATCTGGAAGTAGCTTAGGTAGCAGGTCATGGAGCATGAACCGTTGTTGACTAATAAATGTGAGATAAATAATTGCGAAGTAGTAAGTAACCAAAAAGAAACAACTCGTATGTTTGTGGAAATTAAAAGATGGTGACTACAACTGATCTACATTAACTAGTAGTGATGATGATAACAGCTCCCATCCCTAACCTGTCTATCCCAAAAACAAGTTATCCTTAATTTGGTTTATTGTGGGGGGTATGTTCAACAAGTTTGGTAACCATCATAATCCAATCTAAAATTTGAAGTTTTAGATTCCTTTTTCAAAATTTATTTTACAAGATATAAATTGGCCCATTCTCCCAAAGTTTCGTTTTAGCATCTCACTTTCATTTCCACGAGTGTTGTTTGGTTAAGATTTGATTTGATTGGAAAAAATAATTGAAGGTGAAGTTGAGTCTGGTCATGATAATATAAGAATGAAACTTTGAATTAATTTGATGTTTGAAACTGAATCAGAGTGCAAATAATAAAATTAGTTATGGATGAGCCACATATAGCTCTGTAAAATGATTTATTACAGATCCCAAGAAATATAGATCTAAAGGGAGATGAAACCTTCGCGGACGAGAAGACCAAACATGAGAGTTACAAGACCCGTTGTTATGCTTTGTGTTGGAGTCATCCATGTTTGCGAATATGCTCCAAGCGTAAATGTCGCTCCAACTATTCCGATCAAGAACGACACCATGTTCTGATTCATTATCTCTTTGTTTTGTTTACTGATGTAATTCTTAGCAAACAATTAGTATCGTTGAATGAATATAAAGACACAACTAATAACCATCCAACTCTCTCAAGGGCCAAAGTCAACTCCACCTTGGGCAAACCAATACGATTTTCTTTAATCTTTTTTCTTTTACATTTGACTACATCGAACATGATCAATTTTATTATTTTACCCTTTATTCATATTAATAATTAGCAAGTGATCAGGTAATAAATACAATAAAGACACAAATATTTTAAAAATAAATTTAGATGGATGGACTAGTTGATTCATCAATTTATTTTTACTTTTTCCGACTTAGAAACAATTCTTAATAAAAAATTTATTTGAGATTTATTCTACTAAACTTATTATTTTATCGGTGAAACTTTAATTGGACTATTACTATTTTACCAGTTATATTGGGGGTAGAAAGGAAAAGATATATGTAATGACATTCTCTTGATTTTTTCAAATTAGAGAAGTAAAGAAGAATATTTATTTTGATGTAAGAGTCAAGTAATATGGAACAGAGGGAGTATCGATGTGGCTATCTATACTTGTCTTCTTTTTATTTAAATTAAACCAAAACAATGATACTATCTATATTTGTCATTTCACTTATAACACAATTTCTTACATTTTCTTTTGATATTTTTATATGAGTTAGGTACGCAAATGTACAGAAATTTCTAAGCGTTTACTTTCTTTTTTTTAATATATATATTCTATCAAGTTGTCTAATCACGTTTGTTGAAAAAATGACCTAATCTAGCATGGAAATCAATCAACTTGTATACACTCAATATGTTACCAAATCATCTAAACATTAATGATAGGAAACAGCACATGATAAGTGAATTTAATAACTCATAAAAGAAGGCATAATACCTGTTATAAGCGGTTAAAATAAACTGACATTTAAAAAAAAATGCAGAATCATATATAAGTTAGGCTATATTGCAAAAAGCAATTAACCTAATGCAACTAAAATATAATACAGAATCAATTAAATAAACTTGATGTTAATTTTCGAAGCACCTTTTCCTTGTTAATCCTCAAAATGTCTCTTTTAACTCAATTTTCGAAGATTTTGATGTTATTGAAATAAAAACAGGCTCAACCTATATATATTTCTGATTAAGGTAGACGATGAAATTAAGGCCCAATAGACTAGCCCCGGTGCTCAAACTGGGCTCTATTACAAACTCGCTACCCATTAGGGATTGGGTTTGTATGGATGCTGTGGAGAGGCCCATTAAAGAGTTTGTAACAAAAGCCCATAAATGAAAAAAAATGTAAATTACATAAATCGCATAATTTTAATAGGAAAAATTGGTACATTTTAATAAATAATTACTAATTTTAACAATATTTTTTATTTATTACCATTTATAGCAATACTATGTAAAATCTGCAATATGTATTAAAAGTGAATTATGTATGCAATATATATGAATTATAATTGTTTTTAAAGTATATTATGTTTGTTTGATAAAAATTTGACACATTGAATTATAAGTGTATTAAAATGTGTGATAAATAAATTATTTATCATTAAATTTTGTATTATATGTGAATAAAAAATTGTTCTTTGTAATATGAATTAAACTTATATTATAAATGAATTAAAAAAGTGAACAAGTGAAAAAAAATATTATTGATATAAATGGTAAATATTTTTTACTATAGTATATTTATGTAAGTTTTCCATTTTAATATGAAATTGTAATCTATCGCTAATAAGTTTTTAATTACATTAATCCCTTAAAGATTAAAAAAAATTGGATACAATAATTGAAGCTCAAATACATTAATATGTAGTTCGGATACACTAAATACTGTCTCTGATACATTAATAGGTAGCTCGGATACATTAAAAACCAGCTCAGATACATAATATGTAGCTCATATACATTAAATACTGGCTCGAATATATTAATATGTAGCTCGGATATATTAAAATTAGTTCGGATATATTAATATGCAGCTCAGATATATTAAAGAAATAAATGATTTTTGAAATTTTACAAATAATAGAGAATAATGAAAATAAGTGAAACAAAAAATGCGTATTTCTGTAATTTATCCATTAAAAAAAAGGGTTGAATTGATCTCCAGAAAATGTCCTTTAAGGAGTCGAATTCATTGTTACCATATCTATTATAGATATAGTATCAATAAATTCGATTGCATAGCAAACACTTTTTGGACACCAAACACCAAAAGGCCCTCTCTTAAAACACAGACGGAAACAGACATTTTTCCCATGTGGGCAAACTATCTACCTTTATCGTAATCATCCAAAAAAAATAAAAAAAATCTACCTTTATCGTTGATTCCATCAATTTCATTTTAAATAGTATTCATTTTAAAGTCGGACTCTCATATGAATGAATGGATGTCTAAGGTAACTTTTTCATATTTTTAATAGAAAGAATATTTTTAGGCAAAAATAAAATAAAATAGAGGATGATATTTAATCCTATTTTAAATAATTCTCTTATGAATGAATGGATGTCTAAGGTAACTTTTTCATATTTTTAATAGAAAGAATATTTTTAGGCAAAAATAAATAAATAGAGGATGATATTTAATCCTATTTTAACAATGCAAAAAATATTCATCCTATTAACTAATCTTCCTGCAAAAATCAAACAAGTCCTCCTTTCATTTTCCCCCATTTTCTCTTTGGCATGGGAAAACTTTCCACACTTAATTTGAATGGCAGTCCCAAAAAGCCAATTTGCCATGGCAGCAGCACGACACCTATGTGTTCACAAATCCACCGTTAGAGGCATAACAACTTGTGCTTCACTTGTAAACACGACCCACTTAGAAAATTCTGAACCACAACACTTTGCTAATGGCTCTTCAATCCCACCATCTGAAGACACATTTTTAGTCCAGAAAATCTTGTGGAACCTTTAAACAAGGTAAGTCAATAACCAATTCTTTACATGGTTTAAACCCCTCTACTTTTATTGAAGTTCTTGGTAATTGTCGTGATAATTTGCATTTAGCACAGAAATTCATTAACTTGGTTTCTCAAATTGTCCTAATTTCAAACATTGCTCGAGGTCATTGAGTACTACTGTACATGTTTTTATTAGGTTTAAGAGGGTAACTGATGCACAGGGTTTTATCTTAAGGATGATCAGAAGAAGTGGGGTTTCAAGAATTGAGATTGTGGAATCTTTGGTGTCAACTTATGGGGTATTTGGGTCGAATCCATATGCTTTTGATTTGCTGATTAGGACTTATGTACAAGCTAGGAAGATTAGGGAGGCTGTAGAAGTATTTAGGTTGTTGCAAAGGAGGAATCTTTATGTTCCGATAAATGCGTGTAATGGTCTTCTAGGAGGGCTTGTGAAGATTGGTTGGGTTGACTTGGCATGGGAAGTGTATAATGAGATGACAGGGGGTAGCATTCAGCCAAATGTGTATACCCTCAATATAATGGTGAATGCTTTGTGTAAAGATGGGAAAATTGAAAGCGTGAATCCGTTTATTGAAGAAATGGAAAAGAAGGGAATTTTACCTGATATGGTGACATACAATACTTTGATAAATGCATATTGTCACGAGGGGCTTCTTGAAGAAGCCTATGAAGTGATAAACATTATGAAAGCTACGGGGTTAAGACCTTGTCTTTTAACTTATAATTCTATTCTCAATGGTTTGTGTAAGAATGGACAATACGTAAGAGCAAGGGAACTTTTGGTTGAGATGGAAGAGAGCGGACTGGCCCCTGATACTGCTAGTTATAATGCATTGCTTGCTGAGTGCTGTAAAACAGGTGATGTGCAGGAAGCAGAATCTGTTTTCAAAGAAATGACGTGTCGAGTTATCATCCCTGATTTGGTTAGTTATAGTTCTCTTATTGGGTTGTTTTCAAGAACTGGTCATCTCGACCGCTCGTTGGCATACTATGAGCATATGAGACACAAGGGTCTTAAACCAGATAATGTAGTCTACACAATTCTCATTGGTGGGTTTTGTAGAAATGGTTCTATGATGGAGGCTATGAAGATGCGTGATGAAATGGTGGAGCAGAGTTTAGTTATGGATGTGGTGACTTACAATACTATTTTGAATGGATTGTGCAAAGGAAAGATGCTTCATGAAGCTGATGAGCTTTTCAATGAGATGTTGGAAAGAGATGTAAATCCTGATTTTTACACTTTAACCACGCTTATCAATGGATACTGCAAGTGTGGTAACATGGACAAAGCACAGACCCTGTTTGAAGCCATGCTACTGAGAAACCTCAAGCCTGATGTTGTGACGTATAACAGCTTGATTGATGGATTCTGTAAGGTTGGTGATATGGAAAAAACTTTCAGTTTAAGGAATGAGATGATCTCTGTAAACATTTCTCCTAATTATATTACTTATAGTATTCTCATAAATGGCTTTTGTAATAAGGGCCGTGTATCTGATGCATTAAGACTGTGGGATGATATGATTATCCGAGGTATCAAACCTACTATTGTGACTTGCAACTCTATTATCAAGGGATATTGCAGGTCTGGTGATGCTTCAACGGCAGCTAAGTTTCGGAACAAGATGCAGTCCCAAGGATTATTTCCTGATTCAATTACATACAATACTCTTCTTGATGGGTTTATAAGAGAGGAGAATATGGATAAAGCCTTAGATTTGGTTAATGAAATGGGAAATCAAGGTCTGTCGCCTGATGTTATTAGCTATAATACCATACTGGATGGTTTCTGTAAATTTGGTAGAATGCAGGAAGCCAACATGCTGTTTAGGAAAATGGTTGAGAGGGGTATTAACCCCGACAGATCCACATATACATCATTGATAAATGGACATGTCTCTCAGGATAACTTGAAGGAGGCTTTTCATTTCCATGATAAAATGCTGCAGAGGGGTTTCATTCCTGATGACAAATTTTAACCTCCTTGTTGTTTGAGCCAACTGAAGTTTATGACCATCAATTTCTACCATTTCAAGAGTTCTGCTTTTTACAGTTTCAGTGGGTAAACCCTCTTCTAAAGTTGATATTTTGACATTAGGGAATTGTTAGCTAATTTAAAAATATGCTTTGAGGAGAAGTATGGAGAAATCACTTGTTGGAGCAGATACTTATGGGTGCTCAACTGGATATCTGCTGTCTAACTATGTACTAGTGATATATTATCCTTGACACAGAGCGGTGCTTCATTTTCAGACCCCCCACTTGTTGCCATCTGTCTTGCTTGATCTGTTAAAGAGAGAACAAGTGAGGGCCGGAATGGAATATCATATGTAGCGTTGAATCCAATCTGAAGCTCGTTCGAACAAGGGAGGAACGAGTGACCACAAGCTCCGCTTAAGCACAGTGCAAGGCGAGGTTTGGAACCCTACAATCTATTCTCTATGCATCTCAATTGCTTCACACCTCTGCTTGGAAACTTCCATACAACGCCCCTTGTTTCGTTCTAGCCCTATTCTATTACCATACATAATTGGGGGAAGCTCATCCATAACTAGAGCGAGAAATGGTTGATTTCATGTCGTTTCGTTCCCGCTCTCTAAATTTAAAGCAAATGCTTTTGCTTCAGGGATGATGATGGTGAGACGAGTGAATCAGAAAAGTTATCCATGCCTGTCTGTTGTCTGCTGTGAACTTTGACATCCAAGGTATGTTGATGACACATGGGCTGGGCTGCCGTTACTTTCTCCTGATTTGCTGGTTGATCGTTCTGTTCATGGTTAATGTTACATCAGTGAGCATGAAATGCTAGTAGTAGTTCTCAGAAGCTAGTTGCTCTTGTGTTATCAAACCAAATGAGCTTCCAAGTCCTACTCAATTGACCATAAAATTACAACCCTTGACTATATTTATGTCGGGGCTTTTCGGAGAAGTGATCATGAAATGATCAGACTTCAAGATATGTGCCATAGATTTAGGACATTAACTTTGCCTGAGTTAGAAACCCCAGGTGACAGATGTTGGGACAACTTCTCTCCTTGAGTTACAGTGGAGAATCATGCAATATATGGATAGGTGAAGACAAGAGTTAATTATGCAATTAATGTTTGGGTAAAATAGGGTGGCAAAAGGTGGAGACTTAGGTCGCAGGTTCAAGCCTCACATGCAAAGGGAAGTATGGTATTTAAGTGGAGAAGGGTAGAGGGGCGGACTCATTTTCAATCGAGTTTAGAAGGCTGTAATTGATCCAAAGGGCGGGTCACACACGAATTTCTCGGTAATCGTTTTTTGGGTTACTGCATATATCCATTTTATTTATATTTTGTTCCTTGCTAAGACCTTTCATGTGTCAATATGCTATTTTACAATGAATGTCTCTCTTAAAATGGTCATTTTTTTAAATTGATTTCTTTTTAAATTCCGTGTCATTTCTTTTTTACTATTATTTGTATTTCAATTTGTTCCTCGATCCTTTTTTATTTATTTAAAAATTTAGTTATTTTACAAGAAAATAGGATGCAAATCATAAAAGGAAAGTAAAAAATGTGCAAATCACAAAAGAGGACAAGGACTTTGATGGTGTTAACCTTTTGTAGCCAATGTAGCTTTGAAACCTAAAAATAAATGTAGGAGTATTTACTTTCCAATTTAGATGTAGGTACAATCTCACTTCAAGTCCTTTGCAAGTTTAGCACCTAACGTATTTTGACTATTGATCACATAGTCAAAAGCTCTTATGACTATTTCTGTTTATCTTTCTTTAAAAATTTAAATACGATGCTACATTCTATTGTCACACCGAAATTGACTCTTTTCTTGGTGCTTATTCATCTGCTAATATACCCAATGCCTTTTCTCCTAATTATTCAATTTGCTCTCCTACACTACTCAATTAAAATGTAAAAATATTAGCACCCAAAAGTGTAGCTTAGTATTCAATAACGTAGATTGAGCACCATAACATCTCAAGTTCAATTTCCGGAAAAAAACACTTGGTGATTTCTTCCGATCTGTTCTTGGTTACCTATCTTAATTTTCCCAATATCTAGGAAAACATAAATGCAAGCAAGAGAAGTCGATGGAGTTAATTTAGTACTCCCATTGTCCAACAATAATTGTCCACTATAGATTTTGCACATTTCTTAAGAAATTATAAATAGAAGGATAGTTTTACTATATTACCGTTTAAATATAGCAATAAATACAATGTTTTGAAAAATATAATAGAGAAATGAGTATAATTAATAATAGAGTAAATTATGAACTAAGTGTAAAATTATCCATTTATTTCATAAAGTGACAAGTATTATTGGACGGACGGAGATATAGTTAACACCTTAATAGTTGCAACTCTACTCTTTATTAATACTTATTTCTAAGTGCCAAAACCATGGACAAATTAAATCCATATTTATTGGAAAGATTAAAAAAAAAAGGTTTAAAAAGACCTAGCATATTGGCTTTAACTTAATTAATAACAGTAATGTATAGTTACCTACCAATGGGACGAATTAGATAAAGTAGGATTTTCAAAACTAACCATTCTACTTATTGACTTACGTTATGCGTTATAGTGGATTCCTGATTGTACAGTTAGAAATTAACAGATTTTTTCCCTAGTATAAATAACATGTTAGTATTGCTCTAAGTGTACCACAACAAAAGTTCATAAAAACATCGAAATTAATTCGAAATCGTTGAAGAGTATATAGCAAAGTAATAAATAAATCAAGGAGAAAATGGGTGGTAGTGAAGCTGGAGATGATTCAAAAGATTCAAAGCCAAAGGGGAACAGAGGAATTTCTTTTCTTGATTTTATTATGAGAATTGTTGCCATTTTAGGTACCTTAGGAAGTGCAATTGCCATGGGAACAACTAATGAAACCCTTCCCTCCTTCGAGCAGTTCATTAGGTTTAAGGCTGAGTACAAGGACCTTCCTACTTTTACGTAAGATAATACACTATATTTTTGTTTGCGATATAACTCATATACACCGACAGTATAAATATATTACTTATTACTGTACTTTAGCATGTTATAGCAGGTTGTCTGTCTGTCTTACTTATTACTGTACTTTAGCATGTTAACATATGATAGCAAGTATATTACAAGTTTTAATTTTTGACCAGGTAACTCATATTATTGTATATAAAAATTCACAGGTTCTTTGTGGTAACTAATGGCATAGTTAGCGCGTACCTCGCTGTATCTCTTGTCCTATCTATCTTGCACATTGTTATGAGTGGTGCAAGAATAACAAGGGTGGTGTTGATCTTCTTTGATACAGTGATGATGGGATTTTTAACATCTGGAGCATCAGCAGCAGCAGCCATAGTGTATTTGGCACACAAGGGAAATGCTCGTGCTAATTGGATTGCTATTTGCCAGCACTACAACTCTTTCTGCGATCGTGCATCTGGCTCTTTGGTTGGATCCTTCATTGGAGTTCTTGTGCTTTTGCTGCTTATCATATTGTCTGCTCTGGCCCTTTCAAGAAACTGATCATTGATCACTTCCTGCGCCAAGAAAGGATATTGTGTTTTATTCCAAGAAATTTTTCAATGATTCTTGTCATTTATTCCTTCAAGCTGTTATTAAATCTGTTTGGTTTAGTGATTCTTCCTCTCAATCAATAAAAATTGATGTTGCATTTGTTCTGTTATTACTTTGACAACAGTCTTCCTGCTGAAAATCAACAAGTACACCAACGAAGACTACAACAAAATGTCTAAATGAGGCATACAATGACCATAAATCCCAAATGCAATTTACACGTCTAATGAACTACAGTGGTTCATGATGTGCATATATGGAAGAGTTGTATCAAAGATGTCGTCTTTGTACCCTCCCACAGAGGATGGACCTTCACGCGTACCAAGTTTGGCATTAAGCTTAGTTGCTCCCTTCTCCGCTTGTGCCTGCTAGCTTTATTCTCAAGAGTGTTTACACTAGGAATCAAAACAAAAATTCTTGAGATCTAATCATCAGCCTCAATTGAAGTACAACCAGGTTCTTTCCAAACCCCATTGGCATCCATCAACTTCCTCACCCTTTCAACACCATCCCATTCATCCCTCGACGCATAGATATTAGACAGCAAGACATAGTCCCCACTGTCTTCCCTTCCCAATTTAAGCAACTGCTCATTAGCATACCTTCCCAGCTCGACATTGGAATGAACTTTACAAGCTCCTAGCAGTGTTCTCCATATAATAGCATTAGGTTTAATCTCCATCGTGTTTATGAATTCAAACGCTTCATTCAATAGTCCTGCACGCGCTAGCATATCCACCATACAACCATAGTGCCTTATGTTTGTCTCAATATTGTAGTCAGTTCTCATCATGCTGAAATATTCCCGGCCATCATCAACTTTACCAGCGTGACTACAAGCAACTAATACACCAACAAAAGTAATTTCGTTAGGGATATACTTCATTCTCCTCATATCTTCAAAAAGAGAGATACATTCTTCAGAATGACCATGGAAAGCTAATCCTAATATAATTATGTTCCAAGACGACACGTCCTTCTCTCTCATGCCTTGAAACACGTCAAGTGCCTTCCTAATGCTGCCACACCTAGCATACATGTCTACAAGTGCATTACCAAGAAATACACTTAACTCGCCTGCACCCATCTCAATAATTGATCGATGTATCTGCTCGCCAACATCCAAGAATGCTGAATCCGTGCAAGCGGATAAAAGGTGCAACATGGTGACTTCATCAGGGTATTCCCCTGCACCTCTCATCTCTTCATACATTTTCAAAGCCTTCTCATTTTCTCCACAAAGCACATATCCGGAAATCATGGCATTCCAAGTCACAACATCCCTCTTTGGCACAATATCAAACAACTCCCTCGCATGCTCCATCTTCCCTTGCTTCACATACCCAGTGATCATCACATTCCAAGAAACCAAGTCTTTAACCGGCATATCATCAAAAAGCCTCCTCGCCGCATCCAATTCACCTCTTTTCGCATATCCAGCCGTCAAAGCAGACCAAGCAACAACGTCCCTCTTAGCAGAAGCATCAAAAAGTTGGCCTGCAATTCTTAAATCTCCAACATTAGCGTGAAAATATATAAGGGTGTTCCTCGCAAACTTATTAGATTCAAACCCATGTTTCACAATTTTCCCATGTACGGTAAGGCCAGAAACAAGCCAAGAAAGTTTGGTACATGCCTTGAGTAGAAACGGAAAAGTATAACTATCCGGACGTATGGAACGTTTTTCCATGTGGGTATAAACAGAAACAGCAAGAGATGGCCTGTGACTCTGAGCTGAGCCTCTAAGCATAGTGTTCCACATGAAGAGATCTGGTTGAGTAATTTGAGCAAACAGCTTGTGGGCATAGTGAATAGATGCCGAGAAAGTAACAGCAGAAGCATATATTAGCTCCCTTAGAGCAATGCGATTGGAGTTGAAGCCATTGATGATCATCAAAGCATGAATTTGCTTTAGGGATTGGAGATCTTTGCATTTGGTCCATAGTGATGATTGTCGGTGAAGATTTGAACTCCTACTTGCTATTGTCTTTTTGATCATTTATCTTCCCACATAGATGTGCTCCACCAGATTCATCAACTAATATTGGGCCTGGCCTGTTCTTTTTCATGGGCTTTATCTTTATTTTAGGTTCAGATATTCACTACAAGAAACATTGGCCCAGTACTCCTGCAATTTCAAAAATTATGGAAAAATTACATGAATTGGTACATTTTAATAAATAATTACTGATTTTAGCAATACTTTTTATTTATTATAATTTATAGCAATACTATGTTAAATTTGCAATATGTATTAAAAGTGAATTATGTATGCAATATATATGAATTATAATTGTTTTTAAAGTATATTATGTTTGTTTGGTAAAAATTTGACACATTGAATTATAAGTGTATTAAAATGTGTGATAAATAAATTATTTATCATTAAAATTTGTATTATATGTGAATAAAAAATTGTTCTTTGTAATATGAATTAAACTTGTATTATAAATGAATTAAAAGTGATCAAGTGAAAAGAAAATATTATTGCTATAAATGATAAATATTTTTTTAATATAGTATATTTATGTAAGTTTCTCTTCAATTATTTGTCTTTTTTAAAAAAAAAACTAAAAATTAATTAAACATTGGCTCAGTACATAGAAATTTTTTTCCTTATTTTCTTGGCGATTCTTTAATTCTAATTCATCATATGATATGTTTATAACCATAAGATTAAAGGGTATTCTAATGAACATATTTTTAGTTTAAAATTACAAAATTTAAAAGTTTTCTTTATTTTCTTAAATTATGAGTAAAATTAAAATCAGATAAATAAATTAAAACGTAACAAATATTAATTTTAAAGTAGAATTTGCACGGGTTATGTAGACTTTCTATGTAACAGACTGCTATTTGTGCACTTGCCCGGAAATTTCACCATATGTCAATATTTTCTGCAAAAGTCACATGCTGATGAGAATTTATTGTACTTCCATTAGAGATTTGTAATAACGACTACGCGTTAGTTGGATCAAGTAACATGGAATTAGAGTTGAGATGTTAAAAGGAAAATATCATTTTTTTGCTGTTGATAAAAGATGTATTTTCTGGTAATGTTTTCTAGTAAACTAAAAAAAATTGTCTTCACCATGAAAATATATATACTCCTATTTTAAAATATCAAACGCATTTTTGTTTCACTCCTCAAGACCCTCCAATGCAACTCGTATCCTATAATCTATCGATCAATAGTGTCTATGATTAATCATTTGAGCAAGCCTTATTTATTGTGCGAATATGTATAGTTAGACTTAATTTTTTTTAATTATTACCTTTTCTATCGATGATATTTATAAATAAAATCATGATTAATTGATTTTGAGGAAGAAAAATTAAATACGCGGATACAAGTTTATTTAGACTTTTGAACAAGGAGTTGCACGAGCACCGTGTTTTCCTGAGGTCAAAGTAAATTATTTTAAAACGTTCCTGATTTTAGACTTTTTGGATTGGAAAAGAAAATGAGTTTTTTTTTTTCCAGAAGAACTAGTGTCAAGTGCATATGTAAAACGAATAAGGTTCATTTTGTATCAGGTGCAATTAATTTTCTAAACTGCAACGTTTTTTTAGGTCTTCGGTGTACCTTAACAATTAAAACTAAAGTCAGAAAATAACCCGTAATTAACTATTTTTTTTATTTTTTTTAATTAAGATAAACTCTAATGTTATACACCAGCCTTTCCCTTTTATACTAGTCAATTTTTTTTACAAAAAGCACTTTTTGTCTAATCTTTGGAGCCTGAATTAGTATATATTTTAAATATAAAATTTAAATGTTCGATAATTGTATGAAAAATTCTAACAACACCACACCAACCATATATATATATATATAATACAAAAAATATTATAAGTTACAATTTCTTCTCATATATAATATGATGAAAAGATATATGTTAAAATACTGATAACAAGACATATACTTTGACTCTAAAAAAAATGAAATATAAGAACTAAACAAACCCGAAAAGTATATAACAAATGAAATATTAAAAACAAAACATTGTTATTTCGAGGCTATTAATTTAAGGTAATCAATAAGATTATTTTACATGGTAGAGTGTCTTGTTCTTCCTATTTCTTTTCTCGTTTCCTTTACCCTAGGTAATTAAAACATACTTTTAAGGAAAATAAAAATAATCACAATTAGGATTTTTTTTTCCCAAAGATTCCATTGCATGGTCAGGAAATTAACCAAGTTTTGGCATAGTATTGTGTCACAAATATTATATTTCTAAAGGAGAGGACATTAAATTGGAAGCAGATAATTAATTAAGAATTATTACAAACGGGCTGATCTATGTTTGAAAAAGTAAACGAACCAAATATAGGAGGCGGTTTGTTCCAAGAAAATATTTTCTTCGATAGCTATATGCATTAGTCTTACGATAAATTATGATATATTGGAGGATGATTTTTTTGTTACGAAGAAGAATCATAATAAGAAACTCCGCAAGATTGAGTATATATTTTTTAAAATGTTTTGGAATACATACATAATTACAAGCTCTTTGATTGAATCCAAACTTCTTCTATTCAATGTGAATCAATGCAAGATGAACTTTGATTTTGTCAAATTAATTAAGTTTATGTTACCACATTTAGTCAAATATTACTCCTAATTAATAATTATTATCTTCAAGCCAACATTTTTAAATAGTTGGACTAATTTCCATAGCATTATTTATCAAACGTTGGTATAACTAATTAAATACTTTGGCATGGCTAGTATATATATAGCTTAGCCTAGCTACTAAACAAATTAGACAAACGTAATTATCTTTTCTTTCTTCTCTTCTCCTTTTATTTTTATTTTTAATAATTTTGGAAAGTAGCTGTGGTTACTTCATAGTATAGGAAACTGCTAAATAGTAGGCTGTGGTTCATGCATACATTGTTTGGACATTATAAGCCCAGCTTGTCGTGCATATGATGTTCCTTCTTACCTAACTGAACTAACATTAGTCCCAAATATTGGGACTTCTAAAATTAAAAATCCCCTTTTTTTTAATTAACTAAACTTTTACATCAATAATAACTTATTCAGCGTAAAAGCAAAGTCTAAGGAGGGTAGATGTATGTAAACCTTGTCCATATCTAAGAAATAAAGAGTTTGTTTCTAATAGATCTTCAGTTAGTTGAATTTTTAATTTCATTATTTTTCTGTCAATTCTTAATTATATTTAGAGATAATTAATCAACTAAGAAATCTGTTTGCCGCATACATGAAATGGAAGTGTCGCTAGAGATAACTGACCAAATTGTAATAATCCAAAAACTTATTCCAATAAATAAAAAGATTATATACACATATCAAAAACTTGAAAACAACGAGTTGGGTAGTTTAGAATCATTATTACTGAACTTGGTGTTTATTAGATACCTGAAATATTTATATCTTCCGTTTCAATGTTTTTTGATTTTATGTATAAGTGATATAGTGTTTTATATATTTTATACCAAAGTTTTGGCATATTATTGTATCATATACATTCAATGTGAGATAACAATCTAAAGATAAATGTCCTTGGGAAAAAAAAGTTGTTTCCAATATTATTTATAAGAAAGGTTCAATGATAATTTTATTCAATTTAAAGTTAAACGCATGTATTCGATTGTAAGTCATATATCACAGTTTTAATGTAATTAATCAATACTAAAATAAGTAAAGAGTAAATAATTCAAGAATTAATTATTAATTTCAACATGATTAGTAATCCCTTCTATACATTATTTAATTATAAAATGAATAATCATCAAATTTACGTATTTTGATTTGTTTAATTTCAAAGGGGCCTCATAATATTTACTCTTTTTTTTTCTATATGATTCGTTATACTATAGATAATAGTTTATACTATAGAGATTTTTCTGAAGAAGTCTTAGATAGCAGGACCTCATTGGTCACTAGTATTAACTAAAGTAATATAGAACTAATATTTATATATAAATAATTTAACTAATAAAATAAAATGAATAATAAATGAACACTTTTTTTATTCTGCAATTTTACATGACTCAATAAGAGAGATTGACCTATTTCATACTTCTTCCTACAACTAATATTGGACAATGTACTAGAAAATAATATCAAATAAAATATAAATTAAAATAAATGGAACTAATTTAATAGATTAGGATCATAGCATTGCATTTTGGTTGGTGTTAGGATTAACCAACCACAATCTACCATATCTAGTTCTGAAAATAATTTGTAGCCTTTTCTTATTCAATTTTCCTTGGGGAATAAAAGTCTTGTCATAGTAGTGATTAACTATATTATCTTTGCGAAATCAGGTCATTGACTTTCAAAATCTTTTACTATATACTCTATTAATTAGTTTAATTTCGTTAAATCATATTATTTTCCTATATTTTAGTACAAGTATTTCATATGACTAGTCATAGTTTTGGTCTAAGGGAATGATTCTGTGATAAATTTGTACTAGCTACGCACCCAAAGGGTGGCTCGGTAGTCAATGAGAATCATATGGTCTCAGGTTTTAAATTCAGCGAAAACAGAAAATATACTTAACGATTCTTTCTATCTATTTTAACCTCGATCAACAGAGTTACGTGAGTCTGATTCATTTTCTTGCTCTTTCCTAGCTTAGCTACTAGAAGATCATTTTTTTGTAAAGTGAAAAAAGGAAGTTGTTTGTAATGGATGAAGGACAGTACTATCTTATTAGATGCCTACTAGTTTCATCCAACAGGGAGTGTATCTGTACGAGGGCCACTTGATTTAGCTTCAACTTTAAGAGGAATATGACATGCCAAAGGCAAAAAAAAGGAAAGTTTCTAATTTTAGATGGACATTTCATTCTTAGCTTTGCCTCTTTTTTGTTTGTTGCTCTTAATTAGTTTAGACGACCTAATCCATACCGATTCTTTGAATTTACTATCCATTCATATAATATCTACACCTCCTCATTCATTTCCATACAATGAATCATATTTCAATCTTTATCCATTACCTAATGTTATACGACTTAATTCCCAAAGTATTAATTAATTAAGTACATCTTAATCAACCCCTCAAAAAATTGACATTAATTATAAAATTAGTTAACACACCTTGTGCCATAACTAATTACTACTAATATTTAATCCTAAATTTAGTTGAATTGTTATGATCAGACAAAGAATTCACCTTCAACTTTTGCTGCTTAGTCTTATCTAATCTAATTAATTAAGTACTTAATTAGTCATCTAAACCTAATATTATTATTTTTTGAGAAGATAATGTTGTTACCGTCAATAATTTGGACATTCTTTGGAAGCAAAAGATGACACGTGAGTGTTTCCCCTGGTGGCTACTTGTCGGTATGGATGAAACATGGCCCACATATTTTCCATCTTAGCAGAAAGAAAGTCTATAGTCAAATGTCAAATTTGTGTTATTATTAGTTTAACAAATTAAAGTTAGGCTTAGTTTTACGATTTGGAGAAAGGCACTAATAACAAACAATCTCCTAAAATGGAAGGTGTGGTTACGAAGTAGTTTCTCCGTTAATATTGGCTATATAGACTTTTTAGAGGATAGATAATAACATGTCTTCAAATCATACAAAAGTTGAATCTTTCATCGCATTTACAAATTAATTGAATGAAAAACGTAACATGTAGATATAGAAGACACTAATTAAATAGAAACATGCTCTATGATAAAGAGCAATGTATAATTCAGAATTAGGATGTAGAAGTCTAACGTTTATATATTTGTAATAGATTAATTTGATATAGTTTATAATTAGAATGTAAAACCACCTACATGCATGAATCAAATGAGAAGAGAAAATATAAATAATTGTAATTTTTGCACTCAGTATTATGTATCGACTTAAATTTTTAAATAAATGATTATTCACTTTAATATCACCATCTTAAATTTTTAGATTACCAGCTTTAATTAAAAGGGGGGATTACTATATTCACGAAGCTCTCTAATTAGTTTCTTATAGGTTAATGATTAACAATTGAAATACACTGTATAGTAGCTAGATGACGAAAGAGGTTGGCTCAAGTGATTTAAGCATTTTAAACTTCAATTTTTACCTTAGAAATTCGAGTCATGTGAGATGATAAGTGAAGGACCAGTGGACCAACACTTTTGATTATCCATATTTATTGAAGAAAGTTAAAAGAAAGAAAAAGATTGAGTGGAACTCATTATAAAATGTACTTACACACGATAAAGATAGAATAACAATTATTGTTCTCATTGAAGGTGACTTTGCTAGACGAAGAAAAGGACAATTCAGTCCACATGAACAATTTTTTTCATTCCTAATGGAGCACAAGTGCATAAATCAATTTTTCAACTAATAATAATAAATTCGATAAAGTGAAAATTACTTGACTGTGAAAAAAGAAACAAAAAGTCAGAATAGATTTGTTAAGCAAGCAAAACAATTCGTTATGTGGAGATGGGGGACGGTGTGACCATGGAAGTAGCTAGGTCATTTATGTATTTTAATTCGCACGCTTATGTGATTACGTGAAGAGGATTAGACACTAATTTAGGGATAATTATCTGTTAAGAAGTACTAATTAAGAAACATTAGTAATGGATAATAAGGAATCTTGAATCTACTGCAGTATATATTGTTGTATTAATTTATACACCAGCAGTACTAATGAAACGTGATTACATGTGAATGAATATAATTGACGGCTCTCTCCAACTATTGCTCCTTTTATTATATTTTTTGGGTTTCAAATACGCTTTTTACAATTTGTAGCATTCGGACAAAAGTTCTTACCAAACCGCACACCAAAAAGAAGAGAAAGAGCTGATAAAGGAAAAGAAAAAAATAATAATCAAATCACTCTCTTGAAGATAAAATTAGGGTTTGTTTGGCATGAAAGGAAAATAATTTTCAAATTTTCACATTGATTAGTCAAAATGTTTTAAAAAATATTTTTGTCAAAAAAATAAATTGTTTAAAAATCAGGAAAACAATATATCATTAGTAGAGTATATATACATAAAATAGTTTATCGTGTTAGGATCAAACACTTAACACCATGTCAAAAGTTATATCTGATAGCAATGTACAATTTTATTTTTTAACTAAATCCAATTAAATATCATGTTCGATAATGACTCTGATCTGGGATACCCAACCCCTAATGAGCCTTGCCATAGGTAAGATATTGCATTACCCAACGTTCAAAGCTCACCATTCGTCCCTACCCCTAATGCCCACCCCTTTGATCAATAACTTCATACGTACTATTGTCGATAATATTTTTACTCACTTATTAAATATTAGAAAAAAAATTAAAACATTTATTTTTCAAGGAAATATTAATATCGAATGGAAACATTTTTCTTCTATACATAACACACTCCGAAGGGGATCGAATTTAGAAGGTTTTTATTCAAATACGACACCGCCCACAAAGACTTTTTAAATTATAATATTATTTTATCAAATTATAAATAAAGAGAAAAAGAATCTATGGAAACTGGTAAGAGCATACGTGAGTATTATGAACTATAGGTTTATGTTGTCATAAAGTAAATAAAAGAGTACAAGAGTGTGAGACAGATGTAAGCCATGTGCATAGTACAGCATGATATGATTGAATTTTTATTTTTTTGGTCTTAAAACATAAAATTTCCATATGATCAAAAATATATAGCACAACAAGCTAATTACAGAAAATATTTATTTAAACCTGGTAAAGGACCAAACTACGTTTTTTTTTTCTTTTTACTTTTATGATAATTGATTGGTCTTGTAAAATTTATACGCTGTACCTAAACATGTAGTATAATTAATTGAACCTTTTATGCGACTGTGTCAGCAGTAATATCACAGTTGACATTAATGAAATTTCTTGACAATTTCCTAAAGGAGAACTGTTTTGTTTTATTTACCATAATATACAAAAAATATTTTATTTATTCCATCAAGAAGATAAACTTCTAAATTATTAGAGGAAAAATTATAAAGTAGATTTTATTGGTTAAACAAATGACAACTAACTGAACAATTTTCCAATCCGTTTGAATTTGCCAATGTTACCTAATAGCATATACATATGATTACGCCATTTTTATCATTTTAATTAATCATTAAAATTGAAGTTGAAATATGAAAGCAGAGAATAGAGATAAGGAGGTGCTTTTGGTCAACTTCAAAACGAAAGCGACCAATTCTTCAATGTATTTCTCGATTCATTTTTACTTGTCCACAATTCAAAAAATAAATTTACACAAATTGTTAACATTAATTATATATGTAATTACCTTTAGTATTAATTACATATTTCTCAAATCATTTTTCAAAATCTAATACTAAACGTGAAATTATGATAAAATATTCGCATATATTAATATTCAGAAATGTATAAAATTCGAAATAAATAAGTAAAAATGAACCGAGAGAAATAAATCTACAGCCAAAAACTGCCGAACTCAAGTTGATTTTAAAAATTATTTGTGTGCTAACAAACTAGTATATAGAGACCTGGTGTTCCTCCTTAGCTACACTTTTATCTGAATACCAATAATCTTTCTACTATAAACTTTTCTTCTTTTTCTTCCCTTTGCCCCACTCTCCTTTTGTGCATATTTTTTTTCACTTCTTCATATAATTGTCCTCTTCAATTGTTTTCAATAATCAAATTAATTGTAAGAATCCAAAAAAGGTTCTTCTTCTTTTATTTATTTATTATTAGAATTTGGTGAAAATTAAGCAAAGTAATGGAAACTGTGTGTGGATTTGGTGGTCAAGAAGAAGAAATGGAATTACCTCCAGGTTTTCGATTTCATCCGACTGATGAAGAGCTTATTACACACTATTTAGCTCCAAAGGTTCTTGATAGTAGCTTTTGTGCTATAGCTATTGGTGAGGTAGATTTGAACAAAGTTGAACCATGGGATTTACCATGTAAGTTTTTTTTTTCACTATAATTTTTTTTTTTGATTGAATTAAGTTTAATGAGAAAAAAAAATTGTTCAGGGAAGGCAAAAATGGGTGAAAAAGAATGGTACTTCTTTTGTATGAGAGATAAGAAATATCCAACAGGACAGAGGACAAACAGAGCAACAGAAGCAGGGTATTGGAAGGCAACAGGCAAAGATAAGGAAATATTCAAGTCAAAAACACTTGTTGGTATGAAGAAAACTCTTGTTTTCTATAAAGGAAGAGCACCTAGAGGTGAAAAAACTAATTGGGTCATGCATGAATATAGATTAGATGGAAAATATTCTATCCATAATCTCCCAAAAACTGCTAAGGTATAAATAACTAAGCGCGCAATTCCCTGTTTTTTTTTTTTTTGAGTGCCGGATTCAGGATTTAATTTATATGTACTATTTTTGTTTGCAGAACGAATGTGTGATTTGTAGAATTTTCAAGAAGAATTCAGGAGGGAAAAAGATAGCAATCTCAAATCTTACGAGAAGCGATAGTTTAACAGATAATTCGAGATCTTCAAATTTGCCACCATTAATGGACATGTCACCATACAACAACAATACTACTCAGATTACAACAACAGCGAGAAGTAGTGGAGAGACATGTAATTCACATGTGACGTGTTTCTCCGATTCCATGGAGGATCAAAAACCTCAAACTTATGATCATCATCATCATCATCCTCTATCAAATTCCCCTGTTTCAGTCGATTTCCCCCAAAACGTACCAAACCAATCGATGACCTACATGGGAAATTTCCAGTATGGAGATTCTGGATTGATGCAAGATAACTCGATAATGAGGCTTTTGATAGACAATAATTATGGGTCGGAATCAAAACAAAGTTTAAGAGGTTACGAAGATCATGACTTCAATATCACTTCAACTGGCCCAGTGGACATCGATTGTCTATGGAATTATTGATATTGGATAAACATCTAGTAGGGACTTGAAAAAAATGCATTTTAGAAATAGAAATGGGAAGAATTGAATGTGGGACAGAGGAATTCTGCTAATTTTTCTCAGATATTGTTTTACATCATTTGCAGTAGTACTACATATCTGTTGTGTATAAATTTGTCTCCACTCCAAATAATACATAAGTTAATTGGTTTGTTTAATCTAAACCATCTATTATGCTAATTTTGTTTTCCATTTTACTTATTTCTTACTCGCATCCAAAACTAACTTAAGGTTGATTCATAAGAGATGAACCAGTTTTTATCGAAAGTTTCTTCATTTTCATAGCTGAAATTCGAGATATGTATTTTTATTTTATATTACATCAAAAGTGTCTATATTAGAAAAATATTATAATGATGCTTTCGAAATCTGAGTTAGTTAGGAGTATTCATATTTTATTACGTATTAGTTAGATATATAAGTTTGGTTTGTAATTGCATCATTTGTTGAAGTTTAGGGTTGCACCATCTAACAATCTTAGCTCATCATCGCATCACTTTACAAAGGAGGATTCGTATATGAACTCTTTCTAATTCCAACTGTTAGGCTACCAACCCAATTTTATGACTTATCTACAAATTAATTACAGTCTCTCTTTTTTTTTAGTAGAAATTCATAAATAATTATTTTTTTTTACGATTGCTACTTGAAAATAAAATAATATTTGAATAAAGATATTTGAACTTTAAAGAAGGATAGATTCCCCTTCATCTATTAAACTCCAGTACAATGGTCTAGAGTTCGAAAATAGTCGTTTTAGATAATGACCTTTAATTTTTTGATTTATCGATTATACAAAAATCATATGTTATATNATTTTTGTCAAAAAAATAAATTGTTTAAAAATCAGGAAACAATATATCATTAGTAGAGTATATATACATAAAATAGTTTATCGTGTTAGGATCAAACACTTAACACCATGTCAAAAGTTATATCTGATAGCAATGTACAATTTTATTTTTTAACTAAATCCAATTAAATATCATGTTCGATAATGACTCTGATCTGGGATACCCAACCCCTAATGAGCCTTGCCATAGGTAAGATATTGCATTACCCAACGTTCAAAGCTCACCATTCGTCCCTACCCCTAATGCCACCCCTTTGATCAATAACTTCATACGTACTATTGTCGATAATATTTTTACTCACTTATTAAATATTAGAAAAAAAATTAAAACATTTATTTTTCAAGGAAATATTAATATCGAATGGAAACATTTTTCTTCTATACATAACACACTCCGAAGGGGATCGAATTTAGAAGGTTTTTATTCAAATACGACACCGCCCACAAAGACTTTTTAAATTATAATATTATTTTATCAAATTATAAATAAAGAGAAAAAGAATCTATGGAAACTGGTAAGAGCATACGTGAGTATTATGAACTATAGGTTTATGTTGTCATAAAGTAAATAAAAGAGTACAAGAGTGTGAGACAGATGTAAGCCATGTGCATAGTACAGCATGATATGATTGAATTTTTATTTTTTTGGTCTTAAAACATAAAATTTCCATATGATCAAAAATATATAGCACAACAAGCTAATTACAGAAAATATTTATTTAAACCTGGTAAAGGACCAAACTACGTTTTTTTTTCTTTTACTTTTATGATAATTGATTGGTCTTGTAAAATTTATACGCTGTACCTAAACATGTAGTATAATTAATTGAACCTTTTATGCGACTGTGTCAGCAGTAATATCACAGTTGACATTAATGAAATTTCTTGACAATTTCCTAAAGGAGAACTGTTTTGTTTTATTTACCATAATATACAAAAAAATATTTTATTTATTCCATCAAGAAGATAAACTTCTAAATTATTAGAGGAAAAATTATAAAGTAGATTTTATTGGTTAAACAAATGACAACTAACTGAACAATTTTCCAATCCGTTTGAATTTGCCAATGTTACCTAATAGCATATACATATGATTACGCCATTTTTATCATTTTAATTAATCATTAAAATTGAAGTTGAAATATGAAAGCAGAGAATAGAGATAAGGAGGTGCTTTTGGTCAACTTCAAAACGAAAGCGACCAATTCTTCAATGTATTTCTCGATTCATTTTTACTTGTCCACAATTCAAAAAATAAATTTACACAAATTGTTAACATTAATTATATATGTAATTACCTTTAGTATTAATTACATATTTCTCAAATCATTTTTCAAAATCTAATACTAAACGTGAAATTATGATAAAATATTCGCATATATTAATATTCAGAAATGTATAAAATTCGAAATAAATAAGTAAAAATGAACCTAGAGAAATAAATCTACAGCCAAAAACTGCCGAACTCAAGTTGATTTTAAAAATTATTTGTGTGCTAACAAACTAGTATATAGAGACCTGGTGTTCCTCCTTAGCTACACTTTTATCTGAATACCAATAATCTTTCTACTATAAACTTTTCTTCTTTTTCTTCCCTTTGCCCCACTCTCCTTTTGTGCATATTTTTTTTCACTTCTTCATATAATTGTCCTCTTCAATTGTTTTCAGTAATCAAATTAATTTGTAAGAATCCAAAAAAGGTTCTTCTTCTTTTATTTATTTATTATTAGAATTTGGTGAAAATTAAGCAAAGTAATGGAAACTGTGTGTGGATTTGGTGGTCAAGAAGAAGAAATGGAATTACCTCCAGGTTTTCGATTTCATCCGACTGATGAAGAGCTTATTACACACTATTTAGCTCCAAAGGTTCTTGATAGTAGCTTTTGTGCTATAGCTATTGGTGAGGTAGATTTGAACAAAGTTGAACCATGGGATTTACCATGTAAGTTTTTTTTTTCACTATAATTTTGTTTTTTTGATTGAATTAAGTTTAATGAAGAAAAAATAAATTTGTTCAGGGAAGGCAAAAATGGGTGAAAAAGAATGGTACTTCTTTTGTATGAGAGATAAGAAATATCCAACAGGACAGAGGACAAACAGAGCAACAGAAGCAGGGTATTGGAAGGCAACAGGCAAAGATAAGGAAATATTCAAGTCAAAAACACTTGTTGGTATGAAGAAAACTCTTGTTTTCTATAAAGGAAGAGCACCTAGAGGTGAAAAAACTAATTGGGTCATGCATGAATATAGATTAGATGGAAAATATTCTATCCATAATCTCCCAAAAACTGCTAAGGTATAAATAACTAAGCGCGCAATTCCCTGTTTTTTTTTTTTTTGAGTGCCGGGTTCAGGATTTAATTTATATGTACTTTTTTTGTTTGCAGAACGAATGTGTGATTTGTAGAATTTTCAAGAAGAATTCAGGAGGGAAAAAGATAGCAATCTCAAATCTTACGAGAAGCGATAGTTTAACAGATAATTCGAGATCTTCAAATTTGCCACCATTAATGGACATGTCACCATACAACAACAATACTACTCAGATTACAACAACAGCGAGAAGTAGTGGAGAGACATGTAATTCACATGTGACGTGTTTCTCCGATTCCATGGAGGATCAAAAACCTCAAACTTATGATCATCATCATCATCATCCTCTATCAAATTCCCCTGTTTCAGTCGATTTCCCCCAAAACGTACCAAACCAATCGATGACCTACATGGGAAATTTCCAGTATGGAGATTCTGGATTGATGCAAGATAACTCGATAATGAGGCTTTTGATAGACAATAATTATGGGTCGGAATCAAAACAAAGTTTAAGAGGTTACGAAGATCATGACTTCAATATCACTTCAACTGGCCCAGTGGACATCGATTGTCTATGGAATTATTGATATTGGATAAACATCTAGTAGGGACTTGAAAAAAATGCATTTTAGAAATAGAAATGGGAAGAATTGAATGTGGGACAGAGGAATTCTGCTAATTTTTCTCAGATATTGTTTTACATCATTTGCAGTAGTACTACATATCTGTTGTGTATAAATTTGTCTCCACTCCAAATAATACATAAGTTAATTGGTTTGTTTAATCTAAACCATCTATTATGCTAATTTTGTTTTCCATTTTACTTATTTCTTACTCGCATCCAAAACTAACTTAAGGTTGATTCATAAGAGATGAACCAGTTTTTATCGAAAGTTTCTTCATTTTCATAGCTGAAATTCGAGATATGTATTTTTATTTTATATTACATCAAAAGTGTCTATATTAGAAAAATATTATAATGATGCTTTCGAAATCTGAGTTAGTTAGGAGTATTCATATTTTATTACGTATTAGTTAGATATATAAGTTTGGTTTGTAATTGCATCATTTGTTGAAGTTTAGGGTTGCACCATCTAACAATCTTAGCTCATCATCGCATCACTTTACAAAGGAGGATTCGTATATGAACTCTTTCTAATTCCAACTGTTAGGCTACCAACCCAATTTTATGACTTATCTACAAATTAATTACAGTCTCTCTTTTTTTTTAGTAGAAATTCATAAATAATTATTTTTTTTACGATTGCTACTTGAAAATAAAATAATATTTGAATAAAGATATTTGAACTTTAAAGAAGGATAGATTCCCCTTCATCTATTAAACTCCAGTACAATGGTCTAGAGTTCGAAAATAGTCGTTTTAGATAATGACCTTTAATTTTTTGATTTATCGATTATACAAAAATCATATGTTATATTTGACATTCTTTTGTTTTTATTATATCATCTATGTCTATATTTTGCATAGGATAAGAAAATTTACAAAAAGAAGTTTAATATTGTGCACTAAGAATGTATAATTTTATATAATTAAGCTTATAAACATATAAAAGTATGCAAACCAATTGAAATATTATATTCTAATTAGTTACCTAAAAGTACTTAAATAATAACCTACTATATATAGCATGAAAAACACCTGTAAAAATTCAAACTAATTAAATTACTTTTAATTGAAGAAGAAAAACACAAATTACCGTACTTCTTATTAATTAAATCCTGGATATCTATTTTTCAGAAAAAAGTGATCCAATAGGGACTAGTCGACCCATCATAAGCAAAAAAGTACAAATAAATTAGGAAGATAAGGCCAAAGTACGAACTCTTGATAGTAACATGATAACTTTCTTCGTTAATTTCAAGTATATTTAAAATTTTGAATTCAATGTACTTATAAAAATAAATAAATTATGAGTTCAGAGGGTAATATATTAAAGTTTATTATACTTTATATATATGCTTATGTTTCGGTTCATATATCATTCGTTCAATTCTTGACTAAGGAGAGAGGATCGTTCTTATACCCTCCCTTACAGGAGCCTAATAGAAAAAAGTCGAGTTTCAAGTCAAAAGAGCAAAAAAAATGTTTAAAATTCCAAAAGGGCATATTTATTTATTTTTTAGACTAAAAGGGCAAAATCGTTACTACCAAAGCGATCTTTCTCTGACAGATATGGACGTTGTTTACTCCGTTTAAATTAAAAATCGAAATCGCTGTCCGAACAGCGATTTTCTCTAAAAAAAAAAAAAAAATCTTTTAATATCGCTGCCATAGCAGCGTTTCATAGAATTTTTTTAGAAATTTTTTCTCATGAAAACGCTGCTTTGGCAGTTTTTTTATAAATAATTAAAAAAAAAAAAAATCGCTGTGCTAGCAGTGTTTTACTTAATTTTTTTTTTTTCATTCCTGTACTTTAATTTATTTATTTTAAAAAAGAACTGCTGCCTTGGCAGCCTGAAATTTATTTTTATTTGGGGGGGTCTTTTTTTTTTTTAATTTTTAATAAAACACGATTTCAAAAAAAATTAAGGAAAAGAAAAATAAATTCAGGATAAAACGCTACCAAGGCAGTTAAAAGTAAAAGACAGGTTTTTTAAAAAAGAAAATTTATGTAAAACGCTGCCCTGCCAGCGATTTCATAAAAAAAATGTTTAACAAAAAAGCTGTCAAAGCAACAATTTTCATGAAAATAAAATTAATTTTTTTGTGTGAAAACGCTGCTACGGCAGCGATATTAGCCGAAAAAGAAAAAAAATTGGGAGAAAATTGTTGTTCAGGCAGCGATTTTTAATTTCAACGGAGTACACGGTGCGTTTATATGTGTCAGAGGGAAATCGCTTTGGTAGTAGGGATTTTGCCTTTTTGGTTAAATAAAAATATAATGTGCCCTTTTAAAATTTTTGATAATTTTTTTTTTACCCTTTTGACTCCGAACTCGAAAAAGTCTATGCCTAACCGTAGAAAAGTATGATAAAACAAATGTTTGTTTATTGATGATCAACTTGTAGACGCAAATATCGATTCCTAGTGTTATTTAAAATATGTGAATCATTTAAACATGAACATGAACATGTAGCACTAAGCTATAATTTTTCCGTCAAGGACTCCACACGTACAACACGTCACACCTTTTAAGCAGTCTATAATTTTTTTATTATTCAAGTTGTTAAGTACTTTAAATACATTGATTAAACTAGGATAGGTATAATAAATTAGGAGTCTAGGACCTAAGCTTGAAAATTCAACTGTTGTGTGCTTATAGGGCAATAAAAAATTCAAATCCAAATAGTTTTTTTTTATAATCAGTTGGAGGAATATTTATTGCGATCCCAATGCAAACGGTCTTCTGGAAATATTTTATTCTTGATCATTGAGTTTCTTTTTTTATTTCAAAATTTTCAATAATTGTAAAATATATAATTTGGAGTTCCTTTAGATCAATTTGGAAGTAAAATATGTTGGTGAAATTTATGTGTACTAGTTGAATGCTTCGTATAACTAGATTAACAGAAATATATGTGTTCTACTTGATATCTTTTGGTTATATTACTTAGAGAATTGCCTTAAATATTTTTTATTTCTTAAAATGGTCAGAGTCTTTCATAATATTATACCCTCTATGAGATAGTTGAAAGTCTACCGTCCATTCAAAATTAATATATCTAAAAGTACAAGTACAATGATAACATATAAAATATCTTTTAATAATGAATTGTTTTGGAAAGACAAAGAACTTTCGATTTTCAGTATTTATTAATTACATGGAAGAATGCTACTTGGTCTATTTAATTCTTTGATTCGAACTTAGTGTATATTATTTGTAACTTTCAAAAATTTAAATTATTGGCTTAATCGATTAATCAATTTGTAAGTGAGATACGCGTTTTCAGAATAATCATGTTTTTCCGGATAGATTTATCATACATCATTAAGTTATGGATTATGTGTCATTAAATAGTAAATTTACCAAAATATACCATATATATTCTTTATTTTTATTGTTTAGTTCTCACTCTGTCACTCAATAATTTGGTCAAATTCCTACTTTTATTATTTATATTCCTCAATTTAATATTTTTGTTTCTCAATTATCAACATTTTGAATCTTTGTCCTCTTTGGAAAAGAAAATATATATGTGGGTTGAATATTACTTGATAAAATATGTGATAATGTTTGAGTTTTTACAAAAAGAAAAATGTAAGATCAAAAGTTGATAATTTCAATCTTCTTTGATATATTCAATTCTAAAATATTTTCTTTAATTTTTTCCACATGTTAATTATTTGAATTGGTTGATTCTTGTTGCTCCAATATGACTTTAAATAAAAATACTTTTTTTTTTGTAAATGTCAGAGAAGGGAACATGGAAACAAGAATACATAAGTTTCCATAATATACGATTTTTGCTCCATTTTAAATGGAAGGAGAAGACAATAGAAGATAGACAAACCAGCATTCGCGAATTTACGTCATTTGTCTTTGGTCTTTTTTATTTTATTTTATTTTGGATAAATTTGACTTTTGTATACAACTACTAATATCAAGACATCCGATAAAACAAAACTATGTTCGATCAATGTCATGGTTTCTCCGATTAGTGAATCAACGATTTAAAGGTTATGTGTTTTGATTATGAATATAATTGATTTTTTATTGTCCAAAAAAAATTACTAATTTCAATAAAATGTAAAACTTCAAATATTTCAATTGAGACTGATATGTATAATCAAAGGAGATGACATATTTTATATGATTAACTTAAATACTTAATAGACGTTTAAAACAATATAGTTAAAGGAAATTGATTTCTCAAATCGTAAATACAACTAGAATAAAAAAAGAGAGATCAATTTTTTACATAAATAACTACTACTTGAATGATCATACGATATAGAATTAGGGAAAGAAAAAACAAAATATACATTAAGAAAAAAAGAGGGTAGTGATAATGTTGAGTAGACGACAGCATTGGGCTGTCCTGCAGGCCCACAGAACAATGAGCCCACCTTCCTTCTTTGTTGGATTCCTTAACAGCTCAACGGAAAACGTCACAAGTAGGCCCATACATTATATTATCTCTACTAATAAATTGACACGTATATCGTCATCTGTGGGGCCCACTCTGGTTTTTTTGTGACACGTCATTGCAGTTTCCAACCAATTATTGTGTATTACCTGATTGGTCCATGTGTCCATTTAACGTTTCTAGTTAAAGAAATAATTTAAAATATCAACTTGTAGTTGAAGTTTAGTCCCTTCATACTCCTGTCTGATTAGACTCTGGTTATTATTTTTTTAAAAAAACTAAAAGATATTTATTTACTAAATAATTGTCCAAAAAACAAAAAATAACTGCAGTCTTCTTATTTCAGCATATATATTTGAGCAAAACTTTTGGAAAACAATAAAAGAAAAAAGTAGTTATTTGAAACATAAGGAGTTGTTATATTACAAGCTGAACTCATTTTTAATTATTTATTGATAGTTGAGAATCAATAGTATGTTGGATTTATTCGGAAAAAAATGAGCGATGGAAAGCATGGGCCGTTTCTCCATCTTATTATTAATGGGCCCACATGCTTACAGATTGTGGCCCATAATAATAGGCTGCATAGGTTTCTATTTAAAAATATCACTCTATCATTTGCTTGTTTGTTTCTTCAATATTCTTTTTTTTCTCTTAAAAAGAGGATCCCACTTCTGAATATAGTCACGTGTTTAGTTTAGCGTTAAATAAGATTGAATATTCACTTTGCAAAATGACAAGAAAACATTGGTAGTATACGTCTTTCTTAGTTCTTATGTCATTTATTTTACTATTATTCCAAGCTCCTTATATGATACTACAATTAAATAAGGAAAAACTACATAAAATGGCAAACTTCATTTTATATTAAAATAATATAGCTATACTTCCTTAAATTTTTATTTTATGGCTATATTTAATTAATAAATAGCAAATAAATATTACATTATCCTAAAAAATATATGCCCCTAATTTCACGTTTATATTCCTTCCATAATAATTGTGCACACATATTTTCACGTTTCTCTCTCTATAATCTACTCCTATATTAATTATGTTCCTATTTTAACGTTTCTCTCCCTTCCATAATAATTGTGCATAGATATTATGGACGTTTCTCTCTCTATTATCTACAGCACGCCTATTGGAATTAAAGAAGCCTATTTTCACGTTAATTCCAAGAAACCCATTTTTCAGCTTCAAACTTATCTCCCAAATCCTTCCAAAATCTGATTTCACGTTTAGTCATTTTCCAAGAAACCCATTTTACAGCTTCAAACTTATCTCCCAAATCCTCCCAAAATCAGATTTACCATAAAATTCTTAATCAATTAAATCTCTATCAAGCTCCCACGAAATCAGGTTTGTATTTTTTCAAATCAAATACGCAACATTGCTTGATTTTCGGAGATATTTATGTTGTTTAGATCATGCAGGTTTCTTCAATTTTTATTATGTTAAATACTTTAATATTTATTTGTTTATAAATTTTTAGGATCTGGGTTATGAATATAATGTCTAAACCAAATACCACAAGGATAATCACAAGAGGTACAAAATATACCGAAAATTTCATGGTTGAAATACCATCTTTTGATCTAGGTATAACTCAGATTCAATCACAAATTTCAGGATATACCGCTGCGATGGAATTACAGAAGAAGTCGAAAGATGAAATAGTAAGGTCTCCTTCAAAAAGAAAAGTAGGGTCAAAGGTGAAAGCGATTGAAAAAAATTGTTACAAGAGGAGGAAATTAAAAAATGTTGTTTCCGACATGATTGGAGAACATGCAGTTAATGAAGAACAAGACGAAATCAGTGAAGAATTAAAGGTATGTACATTTTTAATTTTTTTAATTTTTTCGAATAATTTTTGCATATGTACATGCAGTGTACTGTAATTCTATTAAGAAAGATCATGTGGAGTATATATCTTTTTGATTTGTAAAATTTACGTAAATGAATATAGTTTTTGATTATGATATAGTATTAATGTTGTTGAATGGTGGTAACTGTAGTTTAGATATATATGCATTTAGTTTTGTAATAAGTACATAAGTGAATACATTTTGTATGAGAGCTTTTTGTGTGAATGTAGGCAGTGATGTAATGTATGCAGGTTGCATGTAAAATTGGTGTATATTGTAAGAAATATCAAGATAACGTACAATAAGTCAAAAAAGAACATTAAAGCTTTTTGTACATGTGTTATAATGTAATGTAAGTCGAACAACAAAGGTTACGTTGAGTATATACCAAGAAAGTTTATTAGTAGATTTTTCTTTTTTTGAATGTGTTATCTTTTATAATTACAGGGTATCAGATTCCATGTATTGGCTCGCCCAATTAAATCCCCACGCATGCAGGTTTATGTGAACCATAACATAGTCACATATTTGAAGAGGAAGCTTACAGCGACCCAATTCAATCAATTTAAAGATACATGTTTTGGAGCATATACAAAAATGCACGTGTGTGGAGCACAACCACAAATGTTTAGGTGTTTGATGGTATGTGAATTAGAGGACAGTTCCCCTGATGAATTGTTGTTTCAGATAAATCATACCACGCTCCGTTTTGGTATCAAAGAATTTGCTATCGTTACTGGGTTGAACTGCTTTGGTAATAAAGATGACTTTTTGTTTGATAAAAGGAAGCCAAACAGATTAATCAATCAGTACTTTGAGGGTAAAAGTATTATTACAAAAGTGGATTTGATCAGTAAGTATAAAAAAAAGGTTTGGGGTGGTGGCAATGATGATGATGCTGTTAAATTTGCTATTCTGTATTTTATTGGTACGTTCATATATTCCGGCGAGAAGAAGAGCTCATCAATTCCAAGGATACATTTTGATCTAGTTGAGAGCGGCCGATACCATGAATACCCCTGGGGGAAAGATGTTTTCTACAAATTGCTCAAAAGCGTAACAAAAAAAATGGATGAGAAGAAAAAATATTATAGAATTGATGGTATGCCTCTAGCCATGCAAATTTGGATATATGAATGTTGTTCTGCGGTTGATTCGAATATTGCTGTAAAGAAGAGCAATCGTATTCCCAGAATGGTCAATTGGATGACCAGAAACAGAGCAGAAATTCAACTATCATGTTAGAGAAGAAATTCAAAAGCTTGCTCAGCTTCTGCCAATGTATGTTTCAATGGAGATTGGAAATGATTCGGTTGATGCAGAAGATAACCACATCGCATACGACGTGACGTATGTGGAGGATATACCTCAACAAGGATCAGAGTTTTTGTAAGTATAAAACAAGTCTCTTCATTCAATTTTCCTAAAAGGTATCAGATTTTAAAAAGTAATGTATATTTCAGGGATTGCGGGATATACTTGCTAGCATTTGCCGAGTACCTAAGTGAGGGTGAAGGTATTCCAGTTCAATACCTTGATTCTAAGTTACACCGAATCAGATACGGTGCACTCTTGTGGGAATATGCAATGAAAAAGATGAAAGACGGGGCTGATAGCGATAATGAGGCACCGCCAAGAAGAATGAGGACACCCGCAAGGATCGATAATAGTCAACTTGTTCTGATTGATTAGTATTTTATACTAGTTCTATTTTTTGAACCTATGGTTAAAACTAATATTTTTGTTTCTTGTCAAACATTATCAACTTTTCTTTATATATTCATATATCATCACATTAGTTGTTTTAAATTTATTTCTGTGTTATTTCATAATTAATTAGATGATCATGACTTGCCATGATTTGGCTTTGGCATCGGTGAATTAATGGCTTATCAGCTGCAACACGAGGGGATGAACGGTATTTTTGACTATGTAAAACAATTTCATGCAAAAGAAGAATAACATATTTTCATATCACTGCTTTTTTTTCACATCAAAAGTAAAAAATTAAGTGACCCCATTTTTACATGTATAAACATGGCATCCATGCACATAATGACGCGAGCCCACAAACAGTTTTAACAGTCTGCATATTGAGACTCAATGTCAAAATACATATACACTTATACCAAAGAATTTGATTGCAAAATTTGTATCAGTACATAATATTCAAGTATATCTTATTTAAAACAAATATTTCAAAATATTCAAAATGCAAATAAGTCATCATTCCTTTATTCAAAATAACAAAACTTAAATACAAGAACAATTTAATAGTGTCATGTAACAGTTCCTATGCATTTCGTGTTGCAGTTCGACATGAACGCCTATTATGACCTTGTTGTCCACATGTACTACAAGAATTGGTACGCTAAATGACTTTTCACGTTGCTTTTTTGGCCTTCCTGGAGGTCGCTTGAATTTTGGTGGCAACACAACTTCGGTAGCAATGTGTTCAGGTATGTTCCATTCACTTTTGTCAGGGAGAGGATATACAGGGACTTCATATGTTTTCACTATTGTTCCTCGCTTATAAAAATCTAAACAATATTCTTCCGGAAGCATGCGATTTTTATTCAACACACTCCACGCATGTGAGCATGGTATACCGTTAACTTGAAACATGTTGCAACTGCAAGTCTTCTTTTCCAAGCATACAATATAACTCTTCCCTTCATCACTTACGGAATAAACGTAATCAGTTGACGGGACAACCTATAATCAATACAGATACACTTTAGTATTAAAGCAAATATCTTTAATTACTAAAATAAATGAATACACAATTCATTGAACAAGATTTTTTTTTTCAATATACATACCATCATACGCCCAGATTTTGATTCATTAAGCAAAAGCATCTCTTGAAACTTCTTCCCAAGAAGTGTGAATGTGCATGATGCATTTTTTCGATTTGTGCAATTCCATCTAGCAAACATCAATCGCACTTGTTCAAGAAAGTCAAATATCGGTAATTCTCTTGCTGCTACTAACGTCGAATTGATGCACTCTGCAATATTCGATGTCATAACCCAACCACGAGGAACTGGTGCATACAACCTTGCCCACTTCTCATATCCAACCATCTCCAAGTAATTCTTAACCCTTACATCAAACTGCTCAACCCTTTTCATTAGTTTATCAAAATCACTTTGAGTGTATGCCTTTGCCATAGTGTAGAATACTTCACTCAATTGATCATTTGCTTTTCGGAAATTCTTACATACATTAGCCCACAAGTGCCATATGCAGGCGTAATGTTGGACATTGTTGTATACAATAGATACAGCCTTAATTATGCTATTATGTCGGTCAGATACTACACACATATTCTCTCTTTCTCCATATGCTTCTTTGAATTGTTCAAAGAACCATGTCCAAGAAGCATCGTTTTCCGAATCTATAACTCCGTATGCCAAAGGTAATATATTCCCTATTATAATATACAAAAATATATGAATAACAAAAAAATAAAAATAAAATTAAAATGTATGTATGTATCCAAATACCTGCTCCATCCATAGTGCTGGCTGATACGAATGCACCAGTGTATGCTGATTTGAGGTGGCTGGCGTCTACAACAACAATTGGCCTGCAATGATCAAATCCCTTTATAAAAGCATCCAGCGCTATAAAAACATACAAAAATTCGTCATTAGGTGTTTTCTTCATTCGTATATGTGAACCAGGATACGTCTTATCCAATGTATACAAGTATCCTGTTAGCTTCCCATAAGACGCAGCTGGTTGCCCCATGATAGATTCTAATGCCTTCTCCTTTGATCGCCATGCCAACATATAATTAATATCAATACCCAAGTCCAACTTAATGTCATCCTTAATATCATTTGGACTGTACTTCCTCTTATGATTCCTCAATTTAGGTGCTATTATTCCTCCAATCAACGAACTTGTTGCACGACAATCTGAATGCACCCCATCCTTTAAAGGACATGTATGTTCAGAGTTAAAAACTCTAATTCTGAACATTTTCGACTTGTTAATACTTGACGATTTCATTAACCACGTGCAATCTTTAGATTGACATACAAGAGTATAGCTGCGAATACAATTTATAGTTTGCTTTTAGTTTTGAGTTGCCTCTTCAAACATATATCAATAAACGTAATATGAATAAAATTAAAAATAATTTACCTAATAGAGTTTGACCTCTCCACCAAGAATTTAAACCTTTTTTCGATTGAATATTTTTCCATCACATCTTTCAATGTCGACTTATCCATGTATATCTGATCCACCATTATCTCCTTTTGCGATCTGTTCGTGATTATTAAATCATTTTCAACATCAAATGCATTTACTGTTTGATCGCCAAATGCTGGTACAATTGCTAATGGATCATCCTCACTATTTAATTCTTTATTGTATTCAAGTTGCAACACATCACTTTCAATAGAAGTTTCTCCAGAATCAGAATATACAATATCAATATCGTAAATACTAACACACAGGGGATATACTCCAATTTGAGTATTCATTTTTTTCAACTGAACATATAGGCGCACACCCATGTCGTTACGTATTTCCATAGGCGTGTCGTCACCTTCAATAGTGTATTTAATCTTCATACACTTCTTTGTAAGATCAATGTTCAATTGTACGGAAATCACATTAACTAAATCAGAATATGAAGCATATTCCTTCAAAACAATCCCGTCGATGTTGTATTCCACATAACAATTCTCATCGCTCCATTTTCCGGAATGGCGGATCAAAACGCAGATCGTTGCCATTTTTTTTTCGATAGTACAATGAATAAGAACAGATTGAATATCTTCAATTTTTTATATGTTGATAAGAATCCTATAAGGAAAGGTCAGTTACAATTTGAAAGTGCCAGATTAGTGGGCTTGAAAATAGGATTTTCAGTTACATTTAAATTTCAATGTATTTTTGTATTTTTTTAAAATAAAAAAAAGTTTAGCCATTTTTTAAAACAAACTGTAGCTATTTTTTTTAAATATGATAAATATAGTCATCTCAATCTAATAATCCTCAAACTATAGCTATTTATGTAAGTTATACTTAAATAATTCAATCAAACATAAAATAAACTAATTAGGATTTAACTCCAAAGTTATTTATCTTTATCCGTAGCACAAAATAGAGCAATTTTCATATATATCAAATATAAAAGAATATATTTGTATTGTATAATTATAGTATATGTCGCAAATATATGTATTTCTATTTGTATATATAAGTTTCTCTCGCTTTATACAAACACATACACAATGTACACATATGTGTTTGTATAAAGTGAGAGAGACGAGTGAGATCACGGAGAGGGGAGAGAGAGGAACAAAAATATATGTATATATATAATTTTCTTTCGCTTTATACAGACACAAACACATTTTATACATTTGCGTTTGTATAAAAGCGAGAGAAGCGTGGGAGAGACTGGCGGGAGTGGCGAGCAAGAACCCTAGGGAGAGAGTCAAATGACAATAGTTTGTTGTGGATTACAATTAAATCAAACCATGATTATGACATTTAATTTAAATTAATAGTTTGCTATTATATACAATTTCCAATTTAGTAATGCATTCTTCATATTCATAGACAAAGTTAGAAGAAATGATACCAAATCTGGAGTAATTAAAAGGTTTTTTTTGTTACTGTATCGGAAACAATGTCTCTAGCTTACCAAAATATTAGTAAGATCTGTGTAGACGTAGACCTCTTCCTTCCCTATCCTATATGTAGGATTTCATAGTAATTTGTTACCTACAAGACGGATTGGGCTCAACTGACATTTAAAGCCCAATATCGAATAGACAACCCACGCTCATGTTTCTTCAATGAAAAACTCTTAATAAATGGGCTGAAATACTGGATTAAGAACTCAATGAACGAACATAAATGTGAGCCCATGACTTATTACGTCTCAGTGCAGGTTCAATGCCTTCCTTTTTCTTCTTTTTTTTTTTTTTTAAAAAATTATGCATTATGACAAACTATTAATTCAAAATAAATGATATAGCTACAGTTTTATTTAGTTCCAATTCACAGAAACTTTCTATCATTTGCCTCTCTGGCCCCTCTCTTTGGAATCTCACTTGCCAATCTCCTCTTTTTAGTCATCTCTCCCTCCCCTCTCACATTTTATACAAACACAATCATATATATATATATATATATATACAATTATCTTACAGATTACATGTATAATCCAGCTCTCTCCATTATTTGCCCTCTCTCGCTTGCCTCACCCCCCTCTCTCCCAATCTTGATTGACACTCTAATCTAACAAAGATAACATATACAAACTCAATTTTCATAAACACAGACAAATTAGTGCCGATTTAATTACAAATATCGCGATTTATACAAATCAAATGCTCAATAGCAAACATCAGTTGACTATGGAAGCAAAAGTAGATATGATTCAAGCAAATAGCATTAGCGCACTAATATAATTTGTATCTTTGCTGCTAAAATTTACTCTTTTTTCAATTGTTTCCCTAGGGTAAGTTATACATTCCGCGGTCAACTAAAAATAATTACACTTTCTAATCAAATATACAAAAATTATACATTATTTTACATCAGCAGTATATATTTTATACAAATCATATATTAATATACAAAAAAATATATAATATGGTCTATTATATTGTTGGGATGGGTCAAATCAATATGATCTAAAAAGAATTATTGAAATATGCATTGTAATTATTTATATGTATGTTATCTAATACCTACTGCATAATTAATTTCAAGTTTCAAGTTATTAGAAGCTTTCTCACAACCTTAATTTTCTTAACCCACGTTGGAGTTAAAACGCCATCATAAATAAAGAAATTATGACACTCTGGAGTTTGTAAGTACTCTCTCACTTCACATTATTTTCCACGAAATGAACTTTGTACTCTTGTTAATAAATAACAAATTAATTAAGTTGATACTTTGTATTGTATAATATAATTTGTCGTGTACAATTTTAATGGAAATAAGAAATAATTTGGTGAATAAATAAATAATATTAAGAACAAATAAGATGCTAAAATAGATAAATAAAAATAAATTTATTTTAATATAATGTTCTACTAATAAAAGTTTTAATGAATTGAATATAAAAGAAGCTAGGTGCATAGCTACTTATTTACTAGTATCCACTTTTAGTACACCAAAATAAATTTTACATTTATGTATATTAACTTCCTGTCTTACACAATTGGTGTAGACCACCCCCACACTTGTAGTTTACTAGACACAAATTTTATTTGTCGTGCTCAAAAACTAATACTGATCGAACACCAAGGGAAAAATTAAATATAAAAGGAGTTTTTTTTTTCTTGCAGTTTTTTAAAGTAGTGGAGCACTTTGAAGCATTTAATTTGAATCGACACAAAAAATAATTGTTATTAAAGGTCATTTTTCATGATAAAAATGCTATTATGAAGTCATCTTAATTTCTATATATATAAGACATTATTGAAATAGCGTAAGAAAAATCTGCGAATATAGGGCCAGAAACAAGCCAAGAAAGTGTTGTACATGCTTGAGTAGAAACGGAAAAGTATAACTATCCGGACGTTATGAACGTTTTTCCATGTGGTATAAACGGAAACAGCAAGAGAAGGCTGTGACTCTGAGCTGAGCCTCTAAGCATAGTGTTCCACATGAAGAGATCTGGTTGAGTAATTTGAGCAACAGCTTGTGGCATAGTGAATAGATGCTGATAAGTAACAGAGAAGCATATATTAGCTCCTGAGAGCAATGCGATGGAGTTGAAGCCATTGATGATCATCAAAGCATGAATTTGCTTTAGGGATTGGAGACTTTGCATTTGATCCATAGCGATGATTGTCTGTGAAGATTTGAACTCCTACTTGCATTGTCTTTTTGATCATTTATTCCCACACAGATGTGCTCTTACCGATTCATCAACTAATATTGGCCTGGCCTGTTCTTTCTCATGGCTTTGTCATTATTTTAGGTTCAGATATTCACTACAAGAAAACATTGCCAGTACTCCAGTCATTTCAATAGGGATAATTGTATAGAATGACAAACTAATAACATAAAATAAATAGGAAAAATTAGTAAACTAGTCACAATTTCTAACTTAATTAGTAAAACATCTATACTTTAAAATTATTTAATTCAAATGTTCAAAATGTCAAATATTTAAAAATAATTGTATCCAATATTATTATTTG
>CM040619.1:78871853-79048518 GCA_022817965.1 Solanum lycopersicoides
TACACACCATAACCATTTGAATAAATGAACTACGAAAACCATACACCTCTAGTGCTTTTGTAACAAACTCCCGGCTAACCATGTCATATGCCTTTCTCATGTCGATCTTCATCATACACCTTGGTGAAGTCTTCCTGTTATAATGCCTCAATAGATCATGACATATCAATACATTGTGTACTAGAGACCTCCCTTTAACAAAAGTTGCTTGTTTATCAGATACCAGGCTAGGCAGGCTAGGCAGTACATCCTTCAATCTCTCACATAATAGTTTAGAGATACATTTATATAGGACATTGCAACATGAAATGGGTCTAAACTGACTAGCCGATTGTGGGGCTCTGGTACTTTGGGAATTAAAGAGATCATTGTAGCATTTATTTGCTTCAAAAGTTCTCCATTCCTAAAGAATTGCAGAACTGCCTCCGTAACATCATTGCCCACCACTTTCCAAGCCTTTTTGTAGTAATCACTTCCATATCCATCTGGACCGGGGCTCTTATTACTGCCAATGCTAAAAATGACTTTCTTGACATCATTTTTAGTATATTCTTTTATCAACTCAACCTGCTGAATGAATGTTAATGTATGACCATGTCTTTCACCCACTTTTTGAAGATTATTTTAGACTGCATTCTTATTAATCATGAAAGCATTATAGATTACCATGTCTCTTTCTAAGTTCGTAGGCAGCATAATCTCTTTCAAATTCCATCTTGCTTATTTTCTGATCTTGTAATAGAATTCTTATGCCTGACATTTTTTATTTGGAATTTCAGAATATGCACCAACAAAAACTCAAAGTTTCTTAGTTCTGGGACAAAATTTCAGAATAAGCACCAAAAATGATTTTGAGATATTTTTCTTTGTTCCTTTGTCTTTATTTTCATTTTTTGTTGGGACAATAACCCGGATATGGATAGAGTGGAAAAGATTCAAAAGAATGAGAATCAATATAGCAGGCCTACTAATTTTGGGTGAGTAGCATAATTCATGGATTGATTGCTGCTGATGTTGCCATTCTATTTATTTAAAGTTTTTATTTCGTTGGTGCAATTATGCTTGGAGATACGTTGTTGCCTTTAGCATGTCCTCAGCCCTCTCATTGTTGAAGAGTTGAAGTAAACTTCATTGTGTTTCAAGTGAGTGTAAAATTGCATTTCTGGAAATATCTGTGTTGGAACTTCATTTGATTGTTTGTTTAAGAGAGGAATTCCATATTATTAATGACTGCAGTATCTTTTTATTTGTTAGTGTGCGCACGGGAGACTGACTACTGCTTCTCTTGTCAACTTGGGTGCTCTGCATGAGAAGATTGCTAAGTTAGGTTCATTGTGTAGGGTTCCTCTAAGTCATGACATAGATGACATCGGCATGAAATCAACCTTGAGCGTTTAGCAAAACGACTAAGATCATCCGTATCCTAGTGTTAGAACTCTCGTGTGAGTATACGTAATTTATTTCTACTTTCTACCTATCTAGCAATGATTTCGCGCTGCAGATATCCATTTTGCGATTATCTCATTTAGGAATAATTTGGATCTGGAGCATAGTGCATCTAAACAGATTCAACAAATAAAATGCATGGAGCAACTCTCTTTCTCTCTTCCGCACACACAAATGGAAAATAGTAAAACGGAACATATTGAATAGATTGAGGGTTTGTTCATTTTATGTTCTAATAGGGTTAATTATAACAAGTGAATTACGAGTTGTAATTTCTATAGGAAGAGCTTTTTTGTTCTAGTACCATCAGTTACAAGACGATGCTAAAGGTTTGCTCTTTGAATTATAAAGCTGAATAGGTTCCAATTTAATTTGGAAAACTATTCACGACATCATTCATGTTTTAGGAAATACTCCACTATCTAACAATATTCTCTTGCACGTGTTTCATAAGAAAATGATTGTTCTTTTTTTTTTTTTTGGTAATGCAGGTTCTGTGTAGCTGGGGTGTTAGGGCATCTTCAATCCAAACACTTAATTTTACACCAAATTTGGTGTTGACCAAATCTACTGTAATCAACTCCAACCCGCTACACAAAAAAATAATCTTTTTTCTCTCTTTATTATTATATTATTTTTATTTTATTTATATTTTTTTATTTCATAAAACAAATTCTTTCTATGGTTCATATTATTTCCTTTTATAATCGTTTAATATAAAATTATTTTTTACCATAATTTTTTAAATAATATAAATTGCTAGCAAATATTATACATAATAATGGATAATACAAATAAAAGTGAAATCATTAATGAAATACAATTAGATAAACATTACATAATTGAAAATTTTATTTTAAATTATACATAAATATTCACTACGGAGCTCCCATAAATGCTTTATTAATGCATTACGTAGTTCAAAGTGAACTTTTTGTCCTTTATTTTTTTATATCGAGCTAAAAATTATTGAAATTGATAATTTTCATCTATTGTCATTTCTACAGTCGGAGTTGGACCTTCCGACACATCTTGAATTGATGCATTAAGATCAAGCACATTCTCAATTGTACTATTTGTTTAAAAATTTATATGTTGGCATTTTTAATTTTGTGAAGGTAAATTGTAGTTTATATGAGTAATATATAGTAAATTAACACAAATTTAATTTTTTTAAAAAGTCATATATAGAAAAATTAATTTAAAAAGCTAAATTTTATATCTAAAATTAATATTATAAAAATATTTCATTAAAAATGATTAAATATACAAGAGATTTAATTAAACCATACAATTTATATAATGTTTAATTAAAAATTTGTATAATAAAATAATATTATAATATTTAAAAAGTTATTTGGTGTGAAAATTGGTGTGGGTTGGAGCTTAAGACACCAAATTTCACACTAAATATAGTATTTAGTGTGAAATTTGGTGTTGGGTTGGAGATGGTCTTAGTCTATCTAATGTGGATCTGTTAAAATTTCTTCAACGTGTTAGTCCATTGACACTTACAAGCCCTCATATTTCACTCCATTGAATTAACTTTAATCTTTCTCATATGGAATCTTGCTTATGTTCTTGCTTAAATGTCGTGTCAGGTTCTCTAAATAAACTCCCATTTTTTAACGTTACTTTATTATTTTAATTAATCCGATTTATTACCCACGTGTAGCTATTTTAGTAGTTTATTGTAGAGATTCTATATATGGGTGCTTTTATGGAGTTTACATTGCAATGACATTTCTTTTGAGTTTTGATAAATGTCTATTGTTAATTGCAAAAAAGATATAGACTCACTTAATCTTGAATACAGATCTGTGTATCAATTAGACTACTCACATATCTACTATGTTCCTCTAGCGTATGTCTTTATAGAAGCAAGTCTTTGGTTGGTATTTCGTGAACACGTTGCTTGGATTAGTTTTTATGTGGAAATAGTTGTTTGAAAATCCAAAATGAAATGAGCAGGCACCTCTATTTATCTGGTAACGTTAGTTATCCCCCTCCCAATAGTAAAGATTTATGACTTCACAATCTGTCAATCCCACCTGTGGATTTCCACCGACTACGCAAGTTCCTCCAGATTCCTTTCAAGCTTCATATGAAAACTCTAAAGGAGAGAAGTTTGCAGACCATTGCTCCAATCATATGTGGAAATAGTTGCTTGAAAATCCAAAATGAAATGAGCAGACACCTCTATTTATCTGGTAACGTTAGTTATCCCCCTTCCAGTAATAAAGATATATGACTTCACAATCTGTGAATTTCCACCGACTACGCAAGCTCCTCCAGATTCCTTTCAAGCTTCATATGACAACTCTAAATGAGAGAAGTTTGCAGACCGTTGCTCCCTTGGCTACGCTGCCACCTGATGGATCACTAATCACTAATTGAAGTGACCAAGGGAGCCGATGTCTCTCATAAGTTGTTAGCAGGGAACTTGAGTGTGGTCCTAGAACGATATATCGGCGACATGAATGAGCCTCCCTCCATAAAACCAAGTGATTCTATGAATTCCCCTTTTTCCATGTTTTTTGTCGTTCCATGGAAAAACAGTTCCCCTCTTCCCACATTTTTTGCCTTCATGACACATCGAGCAAAATAAGACTAGAAAAATGGGCAGTTGTTTTGAGACTCAAAAGCCCCTCTATTTAGTATGTAATTTTCTTTGACAAAACTTTTGATATATAAGTCTATTTGATGATCTACTGCCGATTTCTTTTATAGTTGATCATGATATCTGATAAATAAAAGGATCAGATTGATACACTTTCCTTCTTAAGCAACATGGAGGGACTGTTTTCATCGTTCAAGCTCGAGCTCTTATCCAACAATATGTTCAATTTATATTTTAAAGTGATTTCTCTAAAGAAAAATATTTTTATGCATGTTTGAGTTATATAACTCCCGAATTTCTATAGTTTATTTTTCACTTTTTAATGCTTATGGATGCTATAATGTTTGGTGTTAATTCAATTTTATTACACAAAATCTTATTTGTAGAGATATTCTTGTGACTTGGACATTTTCTTTTACAGTATCCAATCTCATTGATAATTAAATGAGATGTTAATTGAAAATTAGTAATTGTATGGAGCAACTAAAGTTATGGAAGTTTTGGTCTATTTTTTATTTGAATTTAAGGGTGTGTTTGGTATGGAGGAAAATGTTTTTCATGGAAAATGTTTTCCTAAAAAATGTTTTCCTGGAAAACAAGTAGATTTTGGACTTATTTTCTCATGTTTGGTTGGTGAGTAGAAAATATTTTCCGGAAATAATTTTTAGTGTTTGATTTATGAATGAAAAATATTTTTGAGAGACATCTTTTATTTTTAGTAGAGTAAAAAATAATTTATGAAATTGAAAATATTTTTTAAAATCAAAATTATTATTTTTTGGGGTGGGGGTGCGGGTGGGGGTGGGGTGGGGGAGGGGTAGTGGGTGGGGGCAGGGGGAGGGGTTAGGAGTGGAAAAATAAAAATTTGAAGTTGATAGTAGTTTTAAAAAATAAAATTATTTACAAAATTTGATGTTTTTCCCAAAAAATGTAATTTGAAATTGAAGGAGAGTTTTGAAAAATGTTTTCCTTAATTTTTGAAGGGAAGTCATTTTCCTTAATTTTGAGGAAAATGAGTTGATTTGAAAAACATTTTCCAAGATTTTGTCCCAATCAAACATGAGAAAATTTCCTTCATACCAAACACACTCTAAGCAGGGGCGGCTGGCAAGGTATAAAAAAAAGTCCCTTGCCTTAGGCCCCCAATTTTAGGGGGCCCCATTTTTTAAAAATAATTAGGTAAATTTAAAAAATCACAAAAACCCAAACGGTAAAAAAAATTAATGGAAACATAAATGATTTGATTTTTCAACTTTTCAAAAAGTTTTCTACTTTTCAAAAAGTTTTCTACTCTTCTTTATTCCAATTTTTTATTTTTTTTTAATTTTGTTTTATATATTTTATCATCCTCTCTTCTATTTCTTCTCATTTTCTCTTTTCTAATTTGATATCTCTCTTCTTCAAATCAAATTGCAAAACTTAAGAACTCAACTTACTTACACTATTGAGAGTTTATATTTTAATTTTGAAGAAAAATAATTGCAGCAGCTCAATTAATTTTTGGAAATCAAGTTTCATAGCTTTTGAATCCGGTAATATCATTCTAATTTCTAATATTATTTTTGTTTTGTGTCTTGTGCTTATTATATTTTTTATTTGATATTTTAAATAGTGTTTAAAATATTTGTTACATTTTAATATGTCAACTAGAAAATATGAATCCGGTTATTCAAAACTTTAAAAAAAAAAGAAAAGTCGATAACTTGATAAAATCTCAAGCCATCTTTTCACTTCAAAATAGATTTGAACAATTTGAGGTATATGAAAATATTTTTGGTTTTCTATTTAGTGGGAAAAAATTGAGATCATTAGATGATGAGAATTTAAAAAAATATTGTCTTAATCTTGAATGTTCCTTAAAACATAATACTCACTCCGATATTGATGGTTTAGACTTATTTTCTGAATTAAAAGTGTTAAGGGAAATCATAAAAGTAGAAGATAATACTCTAATTGAGATACTCAATCAAATAAAAAGACTTGATTCTTTTCCAAATGCTTACATTTCTTATAGAATAATGTTAACAATTCCCGTAACAGTCGCCTCAGCAGAAAGAAGATTTTCAAAATTAAAAATAATAAAATCTTATTTAAGATCGACAATGTCTCAAGAAAGAATTATTAGAAGAGATTGACTACACAAAAATTATTAATAACTTTGCATCTCAAAAAGCTAGAAAAATAGATTTAAAATAAATCATTTATAATTTTTTTAAGGCCTCTAATTTGATTTTGGCCTTAGGCCACCAACGGTTTGAGCCGCCCCTGACTCTAAGGCTAAACTTCTTATTCTTATGTCTTTTCTCATCCTCCTTCAATGTTATTACGCAAAATTTCTAATGATTTTTAGAATCTCGTACTTTATGAATTATACTTTATTTATTTATGTATTAAGATATCTCTTTGCGCCATTATATCTACTTTCCGGTGTATTTGAGATAATTAAGAATGTATTTTAACATTTAAAATAATTGTTATACTAAAATATATAAAAACAATATTTAATTTGTTACTTTGGTAAGTACGAGTCATGTTGATTTTGTAGCAGTTAAATGAAAATAACATGGATATTTTCTAGTTTAAGTGAAACAAAGTAATATGAATATGTTAAAAGTTTAAAATAAGATTTATGATCATAAGAGATGGATGTATTTAATTTTTGAGAAATCTATTTTATATGTATAACATATTAATTTGTAATCTTGTTGTTTAGGATTAAAATTTCAAATTATAAATTTTGCAATCTGGATAGACATGTGAATATTGGATCTTTCTTCTTGCAATAGAAGTCAAACTTAGCTCTGGCAATTATTTATGTTCTTCCCGTCCATAGTAGCTGCAAGTTTACTTTTTCTTGCATTTGAAAGATGAAGTACTTGCAAGTTTACTTCTTATTGTATTTGAAGGAGGAATAAGACCAAAAAAATAAGAATTAATGACGAGAAGAGAATATAATTAGGGTTTATTTGGAAAGTCACTTGGTAATTGGAATAATTGTAATTAATTACACTAACCTATTTGGTTGCCAAGTGTAATTACACTATAATTATACATGTCCTGTTTGGATGTCAAAGTGTAATAACACATGTTCTGTTTGGATGCACAATTGCAATTATAAAATTATACTAAATTTTAAATATAAGAATTAATTATTTAATATTTATACTAGACAAATAAGAAACTTTATAAATGACATTAAATTAAATAGTTAAGATATATATTCTTTTTTGAAAATATATTAATGAATAAACATATTTCCTGTAACTAATATTATGAAAAGATAATTGATTTATATTTCTAAAATTAATATCTTTCAATTGAATTGATCGTAATAATTAAAAGTATGAAGTTTCCACGAACATCGTGAAATGCATGTTTGATAAAAAGAATAATATATAAATAAAATGTCATAAATTATTAAATGTTTGACAAATATAATCCATCAAATCTAATTAAAAAATATCGTGCAATGTAAATTCAATATCTACTAAACAAATGAAACTGGAAATATAACATAAGTTATAAATTCTAAACAAAATTTTAACATAATACTCTTATAACAAATTTCAACATAGCAATAAATATGATTTATTTTTATTTTTTCTTAATTAAGAAAACGTAAGTCTATAAATTCTATTTTAATTTAAAATACTAATAAAATCATTACTACCACGGAACAAACTTGAAATTTAAATAATTTAAGTTAATATGTGATAACAATTTTCATATTATAAATGGAATAGTTATTTTTTAATTGTTATTGTTATAATCAATGAAATAGAATTTTTTAATTAAAAAATTTGAAAATAAATAAACAAGTACTAAAATGAAATAAAATAAATATATTATTATTAGCGCGTTTATTTTTCTCCGCGTGTCAAATGCTATAAATAAGAGCTCACTGCCCACTGCAGAACTTCTTCATACGCTATACTCACCACCGTCGCAGAACCGGAAGCTACCGGAGTATAGAGCTCGCCACCGTCGCAGAACCGGAAGCTACCGGAGTATAGAACTCGCCACCGTCGCTGAAGCGGAAGCTACCGGAGTATAGGACTCACCACCGTCGCAGGACCGGAACTTCATACGCAACGGGATGAAATCCCTAAAACCGAATCAATTTTCCCGCCGTCAGCTTCCCATCAGGTTAGAATTCTTGAAAAATCTGGTAACTCGATGTATTGTAAGATTTTCTTATCCATGTTTAAAAAAATCATTCTTTTTTTAAAGAAATTCAAGAAATCTTTTCTTTTCTTTCTTAAAAAATCAAGAATTTGTGTCAATGGGGTTTTCTTGGATGATTGCACAAGTGTTGTTGACTAGTTCTTATAAAACAGACTTGAATTTCTGTCAGGGGTTTCTTGAATGATTTCACCAGGGTTGTTGAAGAGTTGCTTTAAAACAGACTCAAATTTCTGTCCGGGTTTTCTTGAATGATTTTACCAGGGTTGTTGAGGAGTCTTAAAACAGACTCGATGCTGGTGCCACCAAGATGTACTAATTTACCCCTTCAAAGGTATTGAATGGAAAGTTGTGGAGTTGTTCTTGAAGCCCCACTGGCACAGCTCTAGTCTAATTATAAGAAGTTAAGTATTTTTGAATAAAGACACTCAATTCGGCAAACTTCCGTAAATGCCCTCAGTGACCAATTTCCTTTACATGGTCTATAGACTTTTCAACTTTGATTGTTTCTTAAAAATGGAAAATTGTGCCAGGTAAGAGAATGGTGAATTATATGGTTCGTGTTTTCTGATTTTGTTAATGTTTTGAGGATCTGTAGAGGAGTGCTGCTGCTAAGAACATCATATTTATGTGAGTAACGATGAAAGTCGTGCTTTCATGCAGTTTTAATCCTTTACACTATAGTTGCACCTGCAAATTTGTGTGTTGCTTGCAAAATAGGCAGTGACCTCCCAAATAGGCAGTGACCAGGGAGTAGGCTCTTCATTGAATTCTTATGTTACTTTCTTTGCTACTTCGCACGATGAGAGCACATGCTTTATATGAAAATTGATATTCTCAGATGCTCCTTTTTGGTATATCATAATTTTCTTTATACACAACTCTTAGTTCTTTTTTCAATGAGATTTACTTCCTTAGAGGACTGTCCTTTCTATTTTCTTATGCTTATAACTTGTGTACTCCTAGTTTGAACTTTAACCCAGTTTCAACTTTCCACCCGGTGTACCTGCTATATGTAGATGGATGACAATGGTAAGTTTTAGTTTCTTTGACATTGATTTAATGCATTTTGATGTGCAGAAAGTTCTACTCAATTTGTATTTTACTTTATCACTTCTTTTGAACGATCTGGTGTCTCATTGTCTCATGCTGATGGGAGAAAGATATGGTAACATTTTTGCAAAATGTTGGACTCACATCATCTCTTTTTTTTAATGATGCTGCTGTACATAATTTATTTTGCCTGACAACTATGATGTTCATAACTTGGAATGGTTGTTTAGCCTATAGGATTACATGCATTACTCAACTGATAGGCTGGTTGACGGTTTGTGTACATTAATATCTTTTGACAGATGTTCTTTTATTTATTGTTTTGTGGTTTTACTTGTAATTGGGAGAACTGGTATGGCTGTACACAACACAAAATATTGATGCTTACATTTTGTTTCTGCTTTTATTATAAGATCTTCATGTACATCACTTTCTTGGTGCTTAATTTGACCTATTAAATATGCTAAAACTGTTGATGTTTGGTAGTATTGTAGGGACTCAAGAAATTTCGAGGATATGATTTTATGCATCCTTCGTTTCAAAAGTATCAACTTACCTCCTTCAGTTAAGAGTTACTGAGTTGATATCTTTTCTCTTCTTTGAAGTAATAAAAGAGAGATATATATTAATGACATGGATCTTAGAGGAACTTGCTTCATTTGAATGAGAATTGAAAATACTGCTTCATTTGAACACTTCTTTTTGAGAATTGAAAATACTGCTTCATTTGAACACCTTTTTTTGAGAATTAAAAATACTGCTTCATTTGAACACTTTAAAGCTACTTTAACGTTATAACAGACAATAGTTCTAATAAATACAAGAAATTATTAATTAGAATGAGACGATTAAGGAAAAGCGAGAATAGGCTCTGAGGAAGTGACAAAATTTTCATATTTTTCTTTAATGAGTGGAGGAAGTGGGAGCACATGTAAACAGAAGATGACGTTTAGTTCTTCTTAGTTTTCGACTGCAGACCATGACTAGATCAAACTTTAGAGCTGTTGCACTTTTTAGGATTACTGGATTTTGTTTCACTGATTACTTTGTCTGATAATATAGACTCTTTGCTATGAACTGAATTAGGAAGATATTGACTTCAATGCCATGTTATTTAATTGTTAGAAATGCTGGTCATCACCAGCTCATAATTTCTACTTTGTGTACCATATGTAGGTTAAGAGAGGAGTGATTTGAGTTATTATCTGAAAAAAGGAAAATAAAAAGAGGTGTGTGTGGGGGTGGTGGGGGGTGGGGGTAGGGGTGGGGTTCTTGAGAACATGTCACTTTTTCATTTTTGTTCCATGTTAGATGTGCAATCGAATTGCCAGAATATGTGCAGCATTTATATCCCTAGTTGGCACCATTGATACCGCTTCTGTTAATCTGATAAAGCTATTTTGATGTGCTTTATCGGTGAAAGCAATTCACTCGACATTTTTATTCAACTCTTAGGATTCATTGTATTTGACGTTATTTGTACATGTGGCTTTGTCCATTCCACATTCCCTTCCCTTCCCTCTTGGATGTAGGCCCCACCTGACTCTCTAAAAGAGGTAGGTAGGGTGGGGGAGAACAAATTGTGGAAATCTGGTAAGTGGAAGAGAGTTAATACATCAGATGGTGCAAAACATTCAGTGTTATGCCATTGTGTAGTTCTATGACTTCCTTTTTTTGTAAGCTACTTTTGGAAAACCTAGATAAGAATATAGTTGTTGAAGTATCCTTCTCATCTATTGCTATTACATTCCCTGCACCTTTTTTCAGATATATTATACCTGTGAATTATGATATCAGGAAAAAGAGGTGCAGGATCCAGAGTTGCAAAGCGACACTTGAACTTCCTTCCTGCAGCCAAGAAATTGACTGGAGAATGCACTGTCAGGAGTGCGATACGATCTTCACAGATTATTCTGTGGGGAAGTGCTTCTGAAAAGCATGATCCTGAGTCCAGATTCCTCTGTCAGATCAAAAGTTCAAGTCAGTCAATACTCAAATGATTGCTTTCTTGCTCCATTGCACAATCGGTGTGAACTGGAAATTCAGAAACTCTGCACACCCCTTTCATCTAATGTTTTACCTATGGAGGATGATTGCCCGTATAACAAATTCAGCGCTTCAGCTAGCTCCAGTTATAAATCAGACTGCCTGTTAGTTCTATGACTTTTTTTGTAAGCTACTTTTGGAAAACCTAGATAAGAATATAGTTGTTGAAGTATCCTCTCATCTATTGCTATTACATTCCCTGCACCTTTTTTCAGATATATATATACCTGTGAATTATGATATCAGGAAAAAGAGGTGCAGGATCCAGAGTTGCAAAGCGACACTTGAACTTCCTTCCTGCAGCCAAGAAATTGACTGGAGAATGCACTGTCAGGAGTGCGATACGATCTTCACAGATTATTCTGTGGGGAAGTGCTTCTGAAAAGCATGATCCTGAGTCCAGATTCCTCTGTCAGATCAAAAGTTCAAGTCAGTCAATACTCAAATGATTGCTTTCTTGCTCCATTGCACAATCGTGTGAACTGGAAATTCAGAAACTCTGCACACCCCTTTCATCTAATGTTTTACCTATGGAGGATGATTGCCCGTATAACAAATTCAGCGCTTCAGCTAGCTCCAGTTATAAATCAGACTGCCTGTTAGTTCTATGACTTCCTTTTCTCTTGAGCTACTTTTGGAAAGCCTAGATAAGAGTATAGTTGTTGAAGTATCCTCCTCATCTATTGCTATCCCATTCCCTGCTCCACTTTTCAGATATACCTGTGAATTATGAGATCAGGAAAAAGAGGTGCAGGACCCAGAGTTGCAAAGTGACACTTGAACTTCGTTCCTGCAGCCAAAGAAATTGACCGGAGAGTGCACTGTCAGGAGTTAGATTCGATCTTCACGGATTATTCTGTGGGGAAGTACTTCTGAAAAGTAAGATCCTGAGTCCAGATTCCTCTGTCAGATCAAAAGTTCAAGTCAGTCAATTGATTGCTCTCTTGCTCATTGCACCGTCAGTGTGAACTGCAAATCCAGAAACTGCGCGCACCCCCTTTCATCTAATGTTTTACCTACGGAGGATGGTTTCCTGGATAACGAATTCAGTGCTTCAGCTAGCTCCAGTTACAAATCAGACTGCCTGTTAGATTCCGGATGAGAGGAATCTTGAACAATTCTAGCTGGCAGATCAACAGAGAATGCCTCATTTAAGGAGGCTCTTGAACTTTATAACAGCTCAAATGTGATGCATGAGAAAAGGAAACCATTTATGCGGAGCGGTTCTTTGCAAAGAAACCTGATACATGATGAATCATCTTTTGATAGTGATGAAGATATTAAGTTTGGAAAACGTAAATATAGAACTAAACAGAATCGCCTTGAATATGATTATAGTGTTGTATTTGAAGTAGCTGAGGATGCTAATCGGTCTTAAATCATAGGTCTCCTGGAGGCAAGGAAATATATTTGAGAAGTTCTCCTGGTACAGAACTCAGAGCAAGGCATTGCAGAGGTCAAAATAGTTTCAGAGAAGTCTGCATTAACCAAGGATATTCTAGAAGAATACAATCATCGGATGGACTTCTTTGAGCAGACTGCTGAAATGTATGATTCTGTCCTGCCATATTTTAGTCCAGAACCGTGTCTCCTCTGCCACCAGATTCTTTGCTCACGACCAGGTTTCAATATGTTAATCCTTACATTGCTGAAAATGGGATCGGAACTTCTGTTAAACATGAACGTTGTATCACGTATACTTATGGAAACATGGAACATAATTTCTTGGTTCCTGCCATAAATAATATGAGATGAGACGACTGCTTGTTCCCACATGCTGCAAAAAGAAATCTCGATTTTATGCTTGTTCTCAAGAGGATATGAGCATTATAGGGGAACTTGATGCTTGGGATGTTTATAGTTCAGGTCCTTCTGCATTCTATTATGATGGAGATGATTTGTCACATATACATTCTCATGGTGAAGAAAACCTTAAAAATTATTTGACACTCGAGCTATGCTCTTCTCTAGGGTGGATATGAACTCGGGTAAATGGATTGATGCTGGAAATCGAGGTAAAACAGATGAGCTTATAAGGAAGAAGATCAGAATAAGTCATTCAGCTCATTCATTTTACAAAAGCATGAAGAAGTTCTTTGCCACAAATGAGTCTTCAAGAATGGCAGCAGTAAATAACAAATATTATGACTGTTCATGATGTGCCGCTCATGCCAGGTAATTTGTCCTCGAGTGCTTGTTTGTATTAATAATCAATGATGCAGAAAATGTGCGCAACTAAGTAATGTTCTTTTCCATCGTGCTGAAACTACATAGGTAAGGAGACTGCAGCAGTCTGCAGAGGCTATCTGCTCGGAGCTTCCACATCAATATAATCAATCTTCCACCCCAAGTTGTGGTGATGGTGTATTCTATGATGAAAGGTAGGTCGTGTTATCAACTTTGTTGGAAGGGTTAGGTCTCTTTCTGATAAGGAATCAATTATGTTAGTAACTCACACGACCTGATGTTTCTCTCTGCAGGCCAAGTGTGAAAATGAAACTAGTTAACATCTTGAACAACAAATTACAAGCTCAAGGGGAGTGTACAAGTACACACGATGGGGAGTCAATAGAAGGTAAACCATTCGGCCATTCCTGCCATTTGTTCCTGTCCTGAATAAGAGCTGAATTTTTCTAGTGCATGTTTCAGTTAATTAGCTTCATTTCTTTCACCCAATTTTTCAAGATTATCTTAAACTACATTCTTATTAATCATGAAAGCATTATAGATTACCATGTCTCGTTACATGCTTCTGGGCCGCATAAACTCTTTCAAATTCCATCTGATCTTGTAATAGAATTGTCATGCCTGACATTTTTTACTTACAATTTCAGAATTCGCACCAACAAAAACTCAAAAAGTTTCTTATTTCTCGGACAAAATTTCAGAAGTTGCACCAAAAATGATTTGAGATATTTTTCTTTATTCCTTTGTCTTTGTTTTCATTTGTGTTGGAACAATGACCCTGATTGGATAGAGTGGAAAAGATTCAAAGGAATGAGGATAAATATAACACGGCTACTAATTTGGGGAGCAGCATAATTGATGGATTGATCGGTGATGTTACCATTCTATTTATTTATTGTTTATTTTCGTAGGTGCAATTATGCTTGGAGATGCGTTGTTACCTTCAGCATGTTCTTTCATTGTTGAGGAGTTGAGGCAGACTTCATTATGTTTCAAGTGAGTGGAAAATTGCATTTCAGGAAATATCTGTTTTGGAACTTCATTTGATGGTATGCGAATTCCATATTATTAATGACTGCAGTATCTTTTCCTTTGTTTGTGTGCTTATGGGAGACCAACTACTGTTTCTCTTGTCAACTTGGGTGCTCTGCTTGAGCAGTTTGCTAAGTTAGGTTCATTGAGTAGGGGTTCCTCCAAGGCATGGCATGAATAGCATCGTCATGAAATCAACCTAGAGCGTTTGCAAAACGACTAAGATCATCCGTATCCTAGTGTCTAAAAGCTCTCGTGTGAGTATACATAAATTTATTTCTTCTTTCTACCTACCAAACAATAATTTGGCACTGCAGATATCTATTTTGCGATCATCATATTGAAGGAGAATCTGGATCTGGAGCACTATGCATCTAAACAGATTCAACAAATAAATGCATGTACTAATGTAACTCTAGCCTTTGATGGCAGCAACTCTCTTTCTCTCTTCCGCACACATAAATAAAAAATTGTGTGCTGGAACAGATTGACAGTTTTCATGCAAGTACTGCTACTCAGTGTATAGAATATAGGGAAATGCTATGATAATGAAAACAGTAATTTGATTGGAACATCATTTATTTTGCTAGTTGTTAATACAGGATTTAGGAAGTCACTTTAACTAATAGCAAATAAGAATTGGGATTAGGAATTATTGGGAATAAAGCTACGCTGAGTTATAAATACACAAGGGCTGAGAGAGATTGCCCACCTCTGTTCTCAAACCTTTTACTACACTTTATAGCTTATTCTCTTCAAATATTCCTCTTTCTGAAGGATATATGTCTGTCTAAATATGGAAAACAAAGCATGACAAACACTTCTTCTCTGGCTAGTTATTCCATTCTGCGATATCAATATCAGAGTTTATATTAGTTCTGTGGTCCATGTTAAAAGCAAGAAGGATTTTTTAGGGTTTAAGCCTTTCAAGTGTCATTTGTGCGCATTGTCTCTTTATTTCCATTTTATGTTTTAATTGGGTTAATTATAAAAAGTGAACGATGAATTGTGACTTCTATCGGAAGAGCTTTTTTGTTGTAGTACCATCAGTTACAAGACAATGCTAGAGGTTCTCTCTCTTTGAGTTATAAGGCCTTGAAGCTTGAATAAATTCCAACTTAATTTGGAAAACTATTCGTGACATCATTCATGTTTTAGGAAATACTCCACTATCTAAAAAGATTCTCTTGCAAATGTTTCATAAGAAAATGATATTTTGTTTTTTTGATAATACAGGTGGTTCCGTGTATTTTGGGCGTTAGTCCAACTGATGTGGACCTGTAAGAATTTCTTCAACAGGTTAGTCCATTGACACTCACAAGCTCTCGTATTTCACTCCTTGATTTAATTAATCTTTCTTGCTTAAACATTGTGTCATGTTCTTTGAATTAACTCCCCTGGTTTAACATTACCTCCTTCCCCAATTAATGCCTTCCTTTAGTTTATTCTACACCTCTTTTTATTTTATTTTATTATACATCAACAAGAATCGGAGGGGATGAAGCCGAAGGCTTCCAATGAGATTCAGTAAGATGCTGCTTTTATACCTTTTTGCCCTTCAAACGTCATCTTTAGACAAAGTTTTGTTATTCATTACTGGTATTTGTTTTCCATTTCAATTTCCCCTTACATCATCAACTATTTCAAAGATGAAGACAAATGTGTAGTTGTTTGTACGTCACGCCACTCTATGAGATTATTTCTATGTGGAATCTGTTTGTCGCCATGTTAAGGTAAACTACTTAGGTGACATTTGTTTACAACTTTGAAAACAGACTTTTCTAACTTAGAGTTCGACTATTTGGTTATTCCGAAAAGGTGATTGGTACATTACTTTTCTATTTTCTAATTCTGATAACGTAATTGGAAGTTCCTACTAATGTTCAGACCAAAAATATAACTTCATTCATTCAAATTGAAGTAATATTTAAAAAATGTATGTTTAAATTCAATTGTTTTTAGAAGTTTTTAAGCTTAGATGCTATAAAAAGCTAGCAGTTACTATGCTTTTCATTTGGAGCTAAAAGGATTTGGTAGTTTCTTTCTAGAAAAAGAAAAAAGAAACATCGATGGTCTTACCTTTCTTAGTTTTTTAGATAAATATTAGTGTTTTTTAGTGATGAATGTTGAGGTTCAAGAAATAATGTTGTTCCTTCTATGTTTATTCCATATTTAAATCACTATATTGCATTCATAGTCATTATATTCTTCTCTGTTGAAATGAATCTACCTTCCCTCATGAATTCATTTATTATACTAATTGGCCAAATTTTCCATTAGTTTCACTTAAAGTTACAAAAAACCGCATCCCCACATAAGCCACTCACAAATACAAACTCTTCTTTATTCTTGAAGAAAAAAGAAATTCATAGATCATTTAACTATAAGATACGGAATGGCAACAAACATTAGCACTTTATAATTGATCATAATATTTCAAAGCATGTAGTATATATTTAGAGTAAGTCATATTGCCAAAATATTCAAAACAAAAGTACTACTTATCCTAATAAATATAAGCAATAACAACATAAACAATAACAAGGGAGTGAACCAAATACTAATTGTCACGATTCAAGACAATCTTGAAAAAAGTAAAAAATTTTAATATAATGCCAAAAATGGAATTAAATTTCTTTTTTTGGTCAAAGAGGAAAAAATAATCTTCCTGAGCCACCTTGCCGCCGCAATAGCCATCTTCCTGGCTATATTCCCTTGTGAAATGCCCTTCTTCCCCACATTTGTAGCATCCCGCTCCTCCTCCACCGCCACCCTGGCTACATTCCCTTGCAAAAGAAGGAGCGGGCTGCTGCAAATGTGGGGAAGAAGGGCATTCCGGAAGGGATTGTAGCCAGAGAGATGGCTATGACAGGGGCGGAGGTGGCTCTGGAAGATTAATATTCCTTCTTTGACCAAACAAAGAAAATTAATTTGATTTTTGGCATTGTATTAAATGTTTTTACTTTTTTCAAGATTGTCAAGAATCATGACAATTAGTATTTGGATCACTCTCTTGTTATTTCTTATATTTATTAGGATAAATAGTACTTTTGTTATAAATATTTTTGCAATGTGACTTACTCTAAATGTATACTGCATGCTTTGAAATATTATGATCATTATAAAGTGTTAATGTGTGTTGTCATTCCATCTTTATGTTCTAGATGCAAAGTATCTTGTAGTTAAATGATATATGAATTTCTTTTTTTCTTCAACAAGAAAGAAGAGTATGTATTTGAGAGTGGTTTATGTGGGGATGTTGGTTTTTTTGTAACTTCAAGTGAAATGGATGAAGTTGGTTGACATAGCATGTCCTCTATGGAATCCTCAGCATTCTCTAACATCCAATGGAAGGAGCGGAAACCACACTGGATCATGAATCAGGTGCTGAATACTTTCTGATTTACTGCCATCTGTAGCTATTTTAGTAGCTTAGTGTAGCGATTCCATACATTGGTGCTTTTACGGAGTTTACATTGCAATAACACTTCTTTTGATAAATGTACTACTGTTAATTGCAAAAAGATGTAATCTCACTTAATCCGGAATAGAGATCTGTATCATGTATCAATTATAGTACTCACACATCTACTCTGTTCCTCTAGCTTATCTCTTTATTATAGAAGCAAATCTTTGGTTGGTACTTCGTGAACACATGCTTGGATTAGTTTCTATGTGGAATAGTTGTTTGAAAATCCAAATAAAATGAAAAGACACTTCTATTATCTGGTAACTTATAGTCATCCCCCACTCAGTAGTTAGTAGTAAAGATTTCTAACTACACAAGTCACGGGGTTTGATTTTCTTAATTTTCTTCAAAAGTGAGTTCTTAATAATTCAAAGAGGCTTTCTTGGATTTTACGTTAAGTTGGTGAAGAAAGATTGTGTACTTGTCGTTCTATCACAATTGAAGTTTTGTGTTATTTAGTGGGACAACGTCTTGTCTAAATTCATACATATACAGCTGAGAGTAATTTTGTTGAACATCTTTTAAGTCTGATATGTTTGAATTTTCTCTCGAATCTTGAGAGTTCTAACTTTAAATATTTTTTAAAAAAACATGCAGACTTTTTTGGTGCTTGAATTTGAGATATACAACCCTTGAATTTCTATTATTTATTTCTATACTTTCTAATGCTTATAGATTGAATTCTGTTTGGTGTTAATTTGATTTTACTGTGCAGGATCTTATATGCATCTCTTTTTTGGTGGTCTACATATAAACTCTAAAATCTTTTATTATATACAATCTAGGGACATGTCCTAGAATTCATGAAAGAAGAGCCTCCAATCTCAGTGATAATTAATTGAACTGGTAATTTATGATTAGAAATTGTATGAAACAACAAAGTTCTGGAGATTTCAATCTCTCTCTTTTTAAAGGCTAATATTTTCATCTCTCCAACTTTTCCCATCTTTTATAGAGGTTTAGTTTATGTATTAATACATCTCATTGTGTCATTTCGTCATCATGTTTTTGATAACATATTTTATATGATTTCGTTATTATATAATAGCATATTCTACATTTTTTTTTTGAGAAAGTTAACATAATAGCATATTCTACATTTGTTTGATTGGTTGTATTTATATCTACTTTGTGATGTATTTGGGATGATGATTAAAAAATATATACTTACATTTAAAACGTATGCAAAAGATAATTAATTTGTTTCTTGCAACACCAAGTGAAAGCTATTTTTCTAGTTTAAGTTAAATAAAACAATATCAATATTTTGGAAGTTCAATGAGATTATGGTCATATAGATAAATGTACACTTTGACTATGAATTTGAAATATAATATACTTTTGGCTAAATTTTATATTTAATAAATAATATATATATATAAATATATTCTGAATCATCCTAAAAAAAATTGCTCAAGTTAAATAGGATGATAAGAAATTTCACATTATCGATGGACAATGGGATTTTTTTTTATATATATACATATTTATTTATTTATTTTTAATTATCAATGGAATAAACTCTTCTTATCCCTAAAGATTTTGTACGTATTTGTTTTCTGATTTTTTCTGAATCAAATATGTTAGTAACTCACACGACCTGATCTTTCTCTCTTCAGGCTAGTGAACATCTGGAATAACAAATTACAAGCTCAAGGGGAGTGTACAAGTACACACGATGGGGAGTCAAAAGAAGGTAAACCATTCGGTCATTCCTGCCATTTGTTCCTGACCTGAATAAGAGCTGAATTTTTCTAGTGCATGTTTCAGTTAATTAGCTTCATTTCTTTCACCCAATTTTTCAAGATTATCTTAAACTGCATTCTTACTAATCATGAAAGCATTATAGATTACCATGTCTCGTTCCAAGCTTCGTGGGCCGCATAATCTCTTTCAAATTCCATCTGATCTTGTAATAGAATTGTCATGCCTGACATTTTTTACTTACAATTTCAGAATTCACACCAACAAAAACTCTAAAGTTTCTTGATTCTCGGACAAAAATTTCAGAATTTGCATCAAAAATGATTTTGAGATATTTCTCTTTATTCCTTTGTCTTTGTTCCATTTTTCTTGAATGACTTCACCAGGGTTGTTAAGGAGTTTTAAAACAGACTCGATACTGGTGCCACCAAGATGTACTAATTTACCCTTTCAAAGGTATTGAGTGGAAAGTTGTGGAGTTGTTCTTGAAGCCCCACTCGCACAATTCTAGTTTAATTATAAGAAGTTAAGTATTTTTAATGAAGATACTCAATTGGGCAAACATCCGTAAATGCCCTCAGTGACCTTTCTGGCTTTGATTGTTTCTTAAAAATGGAAAATTGTGCCAGGTAAGAGATTGGGGAATTATATGGTTCGTCTTTTCTGATTTTGTTAATGTTTTGAGGATCTCTGGAGGTGGTCTGCTGCTAAGAACATCATAGTTATGTGAGTAACGATGGAATGTCGTGCTTTCATGCAGTTGTAATCCTTTACACTATAGTTGCACCTGCAAATTTGTGTGTTGCTTGCAAAACAGGCAGTGACCTCCCAAATAGGCAGTGACCAGGGAGGAGGCTCTTCATTGAATTCTTATGTTACTTTCTTTGCTACTTCGTACAATGAGAGCATATGCTTCATATGAAAATTGATACTATTTTTTCTCAGATGCTCCTTTCTAGTATCATAATTTTCTTTATACACAACCCTTAGTTCTTTTTTCAGTGAGATTTACTTCCTTATAGGACTGTCCTTTCTATTTTCTTATAACTTGTGTACTCCTAGTTTGAACTTTAACCCAGTTTCCACTTTTCACCCGGTGTACCTGCTATATATAGATGGATGACAATGGTAAGTTTTAGTTTCTTTGACATGGATTTAATGCATTTTGATGTACAGAAAGTTCTACTCAGTTTGTATTTTGCTTCATCACTTCTTTTGAACGATCTGGTGTCTCATGAGATGGAGTGGTGCTGATGGGAGAATAATATGGTAACATTTTTGCAAAATGTTGGACTCACACCATCTATTTTTTTTAAATGATGCTGCTGTTCATAATTTCTTTTGCCCGACAACTATGATGTTCATAACTTGGAATGGTTGTTTAGTCTATAGGATTGCATGCACTACTCAACTGATAGGCTGGTTGACGGTTTGTGTACATTAATACCTTTTTACAGATGTTCTTTTATTTATTGTTTTGTGGTTTTACTTGTAATTGGTTGAACTGGTATGGCTGTACACAAAATATTGATGCTTACATTTTGTTTATGCTTTTATTGTAAGATCTTCATGTACATCACTTTCCTGGTGCTTCATTTGCAATAAAATGCTTTCTTTACCTGTACCGCTTCCCCAAGAGGGGTTTGGGGTGGGGGTGGGGGGATGATTTTTTTTTTTGTTGTTGATCACTACTGTTAGATGATTTGATTATTAACTCTAGTTGAAGTTGACCTGGAACATACATATTGGTAACTTAAGTACTTTTAGCCCAACTTATGCAGACAGTATATGTACAGACGGTATATGTACCTATTTCTTTCATCTTCTGTTACACTTCCTTTTTGTTTGGTCATTTTAACTATGGTTTCATATGCTTGCTTTATACCTGCGAAATCAAAATACAGCCATTCAGGTGATATGTGTACTTTCCCAAATCCCAGCAAGCTTTGGCTTTAAAGGAGAGGCTTTGAGCTCTACTTCTAGAGTTCCTTCGTTGGAAATTGTTACTAAAACTCATGGGGAGCCAGTATTGGTAAGGTTTTGAAGGTAAAGTTCTTTTGAGTTTTAGTTGGTAGTATCCAATAGGATAGGTATGAAACAAGTAACCTGGTCTTTGTTCCTGCCATTGTTTACAGGATGACAAGTGTTTGTACCTTGGAATTGATGATTTTAGACAAGATGTTGGTACAACAGGTAATTTCTAGGGATTTTTCTTTTTTGCAGTCATTGTTCGGTGATGTATTTTACAACCAGCCAGTTCAAAGAAAGCAATTGCACTCCAAGTACTTCTAGCTTTTCAAACTTAAAACAAGAAAAAGAAAATTGATTTACGTACTTTACTAAAGCTGTTCTGTGATCTGATTGCTCTTTTGGTTTGCTATACAATCTGGAAGGCCAAAGAGGGTCTTGCATTCTCTGAAATTGTCTTTTTTAAGAATCGCCCTTATGCATCCCAGTGTCTCCTTCAAAGTTGTTGATATTGAAAGGTCATCTTTGACACACCAGTAACTTAAGGATATTTCCTGTCTAGTTTTTCCGATCTTGTTCATTTGCATGCAGTAAGGTTTGAGCTTCTTCTGAGACCGTTAACAAATTGAGTGCAAGTGATGGTTAATTCAAGCTTTCAGGATACATCTCAGGTCCTTCAGGTCCTGATGTTTATACAGTGTAACTATACAAGCATGGATAAAGCGATGTGATAAGTTATCTTCTGTTCTCTTTGTTTCTTTGACAACCATGGTTTAATTGGCAGGTCCTTCAGTTTTTCTGCATCCACTTATTTCAGTATATTGTCCTGACAAAAGAAACAGAAAACTAATTCTTGGTTTAACTTTTACTTTATCGAATGCTTGTTTTTTACAGTGTATTTGTTTTCCTTGACCTTCGTAATGCTGATATCAATTCAAGATTTGTTTCCAAAGGACCAATACATAAATTACTCAGAGCATGTTTGGATTGACTTGTTTTAAGTGCTTTTAAGTCAGAATAGCTTAAAGTACTTTTGGAGTATTTGGAGAATTTCAGAAAGGGCTTATAAGCACTTAATTTTAAGCTAAAATTTTAAAAATAAGCCAAAAGTCATCAATTATAATTTCTAACTTATGGCTTTTGGCTTCGAAGTTAAAAGTCAAAAGACAATTCAAACTGGCTCTTAATAACACCAACGATGAGTTTTGACAGTATTTCTGACATAGAGCAGCTATGTAGATATTGATATATCCACTGTTTTTGATGTACCTAAACTGCCCAAGATCTTTATATGGTTAGACGTAGGCATTTAGGATTTAATTTTTTTTGTAGAGTTTGGTGTGCAGGTCAACTAGTACTACTTATCCGTGAATCGCTCGTCTTTATTGTTCAAACCTTACAACAGTTGAAAAGTTGCAGGAGTCAAACTGTTATGATCCTAACAAAGTTCCTGCTGCTATAGTAAATATTATCATGAAGTGCTCTTGTGGGGATAGTCATGTTTCAAAAGATTATGGACTATTTATAACTTTTCCTCTTTGCACTGACCAGAATTTGGTTACAGTAGCCAATGAACTTAATCTACCACAGAAGTTGTTGGAAGATCCTGAAGCAAATTTCAGCAGGGGAAGTGGTCTGGTTTTCATTCCTGGAAAAGGTAATTGATCTCTTTAACAGGGCTTCTATACTCATATTCTTTGCATATTTTAAGTACAATTAGTCAAATTCGGATTAGGATTTACGGAATGGTATGCAGAACCATTAAAAGGAAACCTGCTCGATGTATATTATCGGGAAGGAATAACTTTGCATACTGCAATCATAATGGATTTTCGGATGATTTGACATTATGTCAAAGCTTAGAATTGTCACTTGGATATCCGGTACTATATATGCCAAGTGTTAGCTGATATAGTTTTCTTTTAGATCTCTATTTCTGAAATTTATTGCAGATCAAAATGGAACTTATCCACCATTAAGAACTTCTACAAGGTATTTTCCAACCCCAGTGAGCTCCTAATCATGCATATATTGGTAGCTAATTGTTGTTTCTTGCTTTTCACAGCTCAAAAGGTTGGTCTTTACTACTAAAATGACACTGTTTTCAAACACAGTAGTAATAAGAGTATGTTCCTGGTAATTTTATTGATTTCATTCTTACTGATGTATGCTTAATTACCCGTCAAACTCTATGGTGGAAATTCCTGTTTCTCATTTTTCATTTCTCTTGCCTTAGGAATGAGGAATCATCATCATCTTCATCATAATGACTTGTTAGAGATATTACTCTATTTTCCATTTGTAAAAAAAATATAAGCTTCCTGCAATCGATCCTGGAATGATAAAAGTATGTCAGCTGTTCTGTGGAAGTAATGTGTTTGGTTCATCCTTAGAATAAACCTTGTAATTTCTTTAAATGACTCGGGTCAAGCAAATTTCAAGAATTCTTCAGAAGGGGGACCTCTTAATAAGGGTGCTTCTCCAGGGGTCCCGAGGTTTGCTGTGGATAAATATGTAGAATTTTCATATGATGAACTCGCTAATGCCAGTGACAACTTCAGCACACCCTACAAGATTGGCCAAGGTGGTTTTTCATCTGTTTACTATGGAGAGTTAATAGGCGAGGTTCGTTATGTTATTCTTGTTAGATTGAATAATTAACTATTATTCGGATACTCGGATTGATCATCGACCTAGTTCTAGCTGCTTTATTATGTCACTGTTGCACCATTCACATAGTCGTCTTGACTCAGCATGCATTTATTTTCCATAGTTGAAGTTACTCATGCTTCTAATCTCCTTTGTCTCAATAAAATGCAGAAAGCTGCTATCAAGAAGATGGATATGCAATCAACAAAAGAATTCCTTGCTGGAAGGTTTTGGCACATGTTCATCACTTGAACTTGGTAAATTCATTACTCATACTGGTATACTATCTTTTCTTTCTTAATTATATAACCTCTCTGGCACCTGCTCTCAGTCTATGGGGAAAAAATCAACATCATGGACTCATGGTTGGTTAAACTTGGGAACTTCAGCAATCTTTGATCTTATTTGTAATGCAATTTTCAAAAGTGGTCTGAGCCACTTAGCTTGATAATGTGATACTTCTCATAGTGAAAGTAAGGATTGGTGATTTAACTCTGCCATACTTGAGATTTAGCAGATCTGCTGATCATGAATTCATTCACCCCATATGTCATAAAGATTACGAGATAATATTTCACGTGTTGAAACAATTGCAGGTACGTTTGATAGGATATTGCATTGAAGGATCCTTGTTCTTACTTCTTAGTATATGAATTCGTTGAACAAATTGAATGCAAGTGGTGGTTCATTCAAGCTCTCAAGATACATTTCAGGTCATGATGTTTACACAGTGAAGATATATAGGGCCCAAATTGATGTATAAGAGATGTGATAAGTATCTTTTCTACACTTCGTCTCCCTAACAACCACTATTTGATTTGCACAGGTCATTTAATATTTGTGTATCCACTTAGTTTCGTATTATTTTCTGAATAAAGAAAACGGAAAAGTTATCTTTGGTTAGCATTTACCATATTGGATGCTTATTTCTTTACAGTGTTCTTGCTTTCCTTAACCTTCGTAATGCAGTTATACCTTAACCTTCCTAATGCAGTTATCAATTCAAGATTTGTTTCCGAAGGACCAATACATAAATTACTTAATTATTTACTAATCGACCAGGAGAACAAAATAATATCCCATTTATTCTGGGAGAACAATGCGAAGTTTTGTTTCTTTTGGTTGCAAAACCAAACAGCTGGTCAATGTTACTTCTTCCAGTTTGAACTTTTATCTCCTGGTTTTTGCTTTACCCAATCATTTCTGCTTTTCTTTAAATAGATTTTGCAGTTTTTTTTCTTCAAAATTTACATTAATTTTTCATAGATCTAGATATTTGCTACATCAATATTCTTGGAACCTTGCTATTGTGACATCCTGCTTTGTATTGATTTTGATTTCTGACCAATTACTTCTGAAATGATATGGTTCTTTGCTGTTTCTCCGATAATGCTTGTTAGTAAGCTTGTGATATTTTTGTCAATGTGCCACGAGAAGAATATTTGTACTAGACCCAGGATTTCGGTCAGTGATGTCCTTCAGAACAGGATTGTGATAGGGAACATGGATAAGGGTGTTTGTACCCATACAAACAAACAATGCCTTCTTGCTTGAATAATGTGTTGAGAGTTGCTCTATGAGACGTCTTAAGAGTTGTTTTAAAATGGAATACTTGATTGGAGACAAAGTTTACAATTATAGGAAAAGACGAGAAAAAATAAGAAAGAAGAGATAAAGTGATGTACAAAAGCACAAAGTTGGGGGGCAAAGCTATAGTATTATGGCCATGAACAGGAACAAAATAAGAAAGACGAGTGTTTTTTTTTTGTTAAAAGGAATAATAGTACGACAGTCACGCATGCCCCAAAAATCCAACAAAACATTGTTTATGGCTCACATGTTAACCCAATTTGGAAATGAGACAGCACTTTCCTTTACCCTCAAGTAAACTCAACACTCTTTTCGTACAAATCCAACTATCAAATGTTTCAATTATTTCTAGGTCTATATCATGTCTTTCCATAAAGTAGTTATGTGATTTATTGCATCCTTGAAAAATTAACTATAGGAAAAAAGAGAGCTTTCTTTCAATTCTTCATGATCGGCTTGTAGATCGAAGAACATATGAAGTTAGTAACCGAATCAGAAATTTTAACAAACTCTCTTTCTTTTGGGCCATAGCCACTAGTTTGCTTTCCAAAGAGCAGTAGTTATTGAATGTTGTGTCCTAAAATTTGTCTCATGTTGGTTATGAGTTGTGTATGATAGAGAGCAATTTTAATTTTGTCCGTTTTAAGTCGGTGAAAAGAAATCCTAAAATCGAAGAGGGTGATGTATCAAAGTGAGATTGAATTAGTAAAAGTGTCAGTGTCAGTGAATAATGCAAAATATAACAGAGAAACTGAACTACTGCTACTTATGTCTTAATAATCCCAAGACATAACTATTTAAGACCTTTTGTCTTTCCTTCTGTATTTCTGTACAGATTTAATTATGCTACTACTCTTTATTTCTATCTTGTATGATATTTCATCATTTGAGAATCAGCTCATCTACTTAAATTTGAACTTATTTTAAATCAAGACGTGATATAGTTTAATCGAATAACTAAAGTATAAGAAAGAAAAAAAAGATTTTGGAAAAATTGCAAACATTTTTTGGACAATAGAAAGTAGAAACCCTTGAACATGTTTAAGCATAAGATAAAATTGATTCTTGAGTCGACCTTCTCTGTCCACAAGTTATAAGAAATTTTGTTTAGTATAAAAAATTCTTATATAATTAGGTCCCTTGTGGGTTCTGAATAAATTAAAATGTAACTTACGGAATTCTTGTTTGATTATTTATACAGAATATGTATACCAATACAAAGTTTAGACCCAAATTGTCAAGTTTTGCCTAATTGGAAGGTGAATTTATAGCTTCACCACTGACCTCATAACATAGGTTAACCATAAGATATCCATTACAAGTGCATATATCTTTTCTTTCTATTTTTGTTACCGCTAGACTGGGCGTCTTAACAGTTTTTTTTATTAATACCAATAAAATAAAAGGCTTAACATGAATAATTACAAAGGCCGGAAAACTAGATCTTAATTTATCAATTCTAACGAGTGCACATTCTTTTTTTAAAGAAAAGATGAGGTCAGGGAGAAAAGATGAGGATGGAAATAAAACATTAAGATGAAACAAGCCGTGGGACCGGCAAATGGATCTAAGAGGAGTCCGAAGTCTAAGGATAAAAAAAAATTAATAAAAATTTTAAAAGGATTCATTAAGTATTTCCATTAAAGTTAAAATCGCTGACCCACAAACGATTTTCTCCGAAACTTATTTTCATTTTTCTTAAAGAATATTGCTGCAGGTGCAGAGCGATTTTGGCCAAAAAATTATTTTTAAAAAAGTTAAAATTTTTGGTGAAAAAAAAGCTTCCTTTTTTTTTAATAAAGTCGCTGCCATTTGGTGATTTTTTTTGGCGGATTTTTTTTTAGGGAAAATTACGCGGCTAAGTAAATTTATACTATTTAATTACTCATCATAGCTATAGTTTGCTATAATTACCACTCGCGACTAACATTATACATTAATTACGTGGGCTGACTTCGAGTTTGTACTTTGTATAATTAGTCATGTTTGTATATATATAATTCACCAAGATATACAAATACATATGTATAATATACAATTTTTTAACCTATATACATATACAATTCACCTCTCCCCCACTCTATACCCTCTCTCGCTCGCCTCTCTCCTCCCTCTCTCAATCTCGCTCGCCTCTCTCCTCCCTCTCCCAATCTCGCTTGCCATTTATACAAATGTATATGTATAATATACAGTTATATACAATTATATACATTTATAATTCACCTCTCTCCCACTCTCTGCCCTCTCTCTCTCGCCTCTCTCGATCTCGCTCGCCTCTCTCCTCTCTCTCCCAGTCTCGCTCGCCTCTCTCCTCCCTCGCCCAATCTCTCTTGCCATATATACAAATATATATGTATAATGTACAATTATCTAATCAATATACATATACAATTCACCTTTCTCCACTCTCTTCCCTCTCTCTCTCGCCTCTCTCCTCTCTCTCCCAGTCTCGCTCGCCTCTCTCCTCCATATAACATGTAGCTACAAATTATAATTATCAAACTATAGCTATAGAGAGTAATTAATTATTTTTAAGTGGTTATATGTGAAAGTTTCCCCTTTTTTTATCACCATACAAAAGGAAGAGGTGAGGAGGAGTTAATTAGTAGTACTGAGTGGATTTTTTTATAAAATCTTTTGGTGAATTAAATTTTTTTAAGACCTACTTTCTCACAACAAGGTGTTCTTCCCATTATTATTATATTTTTCTATACTATAATTATACTATACACTTCTATCTATTTTTATGGTGATAAAAAAAATTCCATCAAAAGCGCTGCCAGTGCAGCCAAATCTTTTTTTTAAAAAAAATTGAACACTTTGTAAAAAAAAACTTTTTTCATCAAAATCGCTGGCTTTATTGTTTAAAGATTTTTTATTTTGGCCAAAATCACTACAGGTGCAGCGATATTGTTCAAAAAATAAAAAATGTTTTGGAGAAAATTGCTCTTGGATCAGTAATTTTTAACTTTAACGAAAGCAACGGCGTGAAAATAAAATTGCTACATCTCTTTGGTTAAAAAAAAATTAATATGCCTTTTTAAAAAATTTATCAATTTTTTTTATGCTTTAGGCTTCGGACTCGATCTAAGAGTTGCTCAAGGCACCACCAGCCTTTGACACAATAATCAGATCAAGCAAATCGATATTATTTTCATTTCATTTTCAAAGCCCTAGATATTAAAAAATCTCTGAAAAATTTAACTCTCACGATAAAATAAAAATTCATATATCAAATCGACTATATCCCTTTTTCTAAATCAGATTATTTTGTTTTGAGGCATTTCAATTTTCATTTAACCGACAGATTGAAAGAGGAGCTTGGGGGAAATATCCCAAGGGCAGTAAATTGTTTTGTGAGAAAGCTATAGTTTGTAAATGAGTAGCAATTTCTTCTTCATAACATATGGGTTCAGTTGTGTAACTAATTATTAATTATCGAAAGGGAAATATGACTGACCATAATGTTTTCTGATTGCAGTCAGAGTTGGTAAAATTTTCCTTTTTTTCTGAACATATTTAATCATTAAAGCAATTTTACTAGATGCTTCCAATCAGGTCAGTTTTTTTAACCTACCCACATTCACAGTCCTGACATGAGAATGCAATATTTTTTCTATGTAGACACATACATACAAAATTTATATTTTTTTCTATGTAGAACATATTTAATCATGAGAATGCAATATTTAATTATTTCACATTCATTTCGTTTTCTTTTGACTTAAAAAGACAAACATATCAATTGGAGTATTAGAATTCAATTATTAAGACTTGTCGTATAACGAGATATCATAGAGTATAATTTTTTTATGACGAAAAAAATTCACAGCCGCTAAGAGCTGAATCAGTATCGTATGGGTAAGAAAGACTTCGATCTATTCAATTTAAATTCAAGACCATTTAAGAGAGCTACATCAGTAGGGTTGGACTCATCATCCCAAATCGAAAATGAAGTGTGTGGTATCATATATATAATTTAATCAAACAAGATTTGATCAAAAAATAAGCTGATATATTTGGTTCCTTTCCCAGCCTTTGATTAATTTCTAAACTCTGACCTTTTATCCCTTATTATCTTCATCTTCAGTAGGAAAAGTCTTAATTGTTGATTTATTCTTTTCCTTTTTGGCAACAAAAGTTACTTTGTACTGCATACTCATAAGCAACTTTGTTCCCCACCCTATAGATATGCTTAATACTAGGTTACTCAACCCGCAATCAAATATGATATATAATAACTTAAAGTATTCAATTTCTCATTAGATTGACGCAAGTTTGTTTATATTTTTCATAATAAGGGTCAACATCAATTTCTAGTTAAAAATATTACCAACTTTAATTTGTGTCATTTTCAATTCTCCCTACCAATTACCCTCTCAATCAAGTTCGTTACACTGACTTTGTCTAATCCTACTTACATTTCTCATATACTACCTCTCTTAAAAAAGAATGACTCAATTTTTATTTTTATCTGTTCAAAAAAGAAGACTCATTTCTTTTTTTGACAATACCTTATCTAAGGTTACTAGATTAAAGATATTTTGTACATTTGATATAACTTTAATTTAAAACTACAAGATTAAAAGATCTCTTTTTTCCTTAAACTCCATTCTAAATCGGACTATGTCATTCATTTTGAAACGGATAGTAATTTATTGTGGAGAAGCGGATTTATTCCTTTTTAGTTTCCCAATTATCCAATGTAAGTCTTAAATGATCAATTCATATCATTGGGGCTAGGCTAGGGCTAGCTGGCGTATATAGTACAATTAATTATAGGTAGCATGGCTGTAATACTACGTATGTACTTTTTAATTTGGCATTTACAAATTGGCCGATTTAGTCGTTAGAGTTTGGCCAATGTCACTTTTAATCAGATTTTGGACTGCAGCCCCTATATATTTATCATCATTCATAATAATGTAATGCTCTATTATAAAGTAAAAAACAAGGTACTGAAAACTACAAATAACTAAACGTCAAGAGGAAAAGAGAATTTGAATACGGAATCCAATTCATTAGCTTTTTATCGATGCATATGATAAAGGTGCCAGAAAAAAAAAATCAACATTATTTTCAGTATAGGGCCGGGTCGGTGGAACTTGCGGCTCTGGATCGAACCAAAACTCAATTATTCTCAACGTCTATTTTATACGTGTTAGTTTAACTGAACATGATATTTAAAAAAATAAGAATATAATTTTAAATACAAAGTTATTGAAAAAAAAAATGTAAAATTTGAAATAGAGGAGTAATTGTATATTCAAATGAATGATGAGTAGCTGGGGATAAGTGTCTAGTGGCCATCATTGATCTGGCAACTATAAATCACGTCTGCAACATATAGCTTCACCTAAGAATAACTAAATGGCATATCATCTGTCTCTTTTATTTACTCACTCCTACTCCTACTTTATTATTAATTTTCCCCACCCTCTTAATTCCTTGTTCATACTGCAGAGCAAACAGGGCCTTTTTTGAGTTTTATATACCCTATGTACATCATTTCATAAATATTCTGCGTTTAATTTATGTGGCATTGTTTGACTTAACACAAAAAATTTTAAAAAAAAAAAATTTGAAATTTGTGACCTAGAAAAATCTTAAATAGTATTTACGTGACTAATTATCTAATTATAGAAAGACTGTATTTGAGACAAACTAAAAAAAACATGTACTTTTTCTTTAGTACTATAATTTCTAACCTAATTTGGTAGTTCGAGTTGTAACAGAACCCTCCTTCCCTTACTCTCTCGTGCTTTCCTTAGATCATAAAATATCCTCTAAATATATTACTCCATTTGTTTCCGTTTATATGACTCTTTTTTTTTAAGTCGTTTTAAATGACACTTTTATATATTTCAATAAGTTACGTCATTTTTTTTAAAATTTTGTATCTAGTTAAACATAGTCGCTCACAAATAATTGGGAGTGAAACAGTAGTACACGCAAGAAACAGGTATATACAAACAGTTTGGAGGTTTGTGGTAACGTGGTGAAATCTTTGGTCACAAAATTTGTAAAAACTCATGTTTCCTTTAGTATTGCCTCAAAAAATTAAAGTATTAATTTAATAAACTCATTATAAAAGTGCATATATTGAGATAGGCAGAGGGAAAAAAGAATCCTAATTATACCTCTTTATTTAATTAATTTAGTTAAATTTATGTCATAATTATGTAAATATGAGTTGTTGGTCCGTGCAAAATCTCTCTGCAATACAAAATGTAGTGTGGTCCTTGATCTACATATATTTAGTGGACATTGTAAGCAAAATGATCAGTTTGGTCCCTCCTCTTTAAGGGAAAGTCTTCTCCTCTCCCTTTCATCTATGTACCTAATTTCATGTCATTTTAATTTCTTCCCACTAATAAACATTATACTTGTGTGTTCCTTTTCCTCTCACTATAACAAAAATAACTTTTACCGAAATTAAATATTGACACTAATAAAGGGTGCTAAAGCCTTTATCGGCATTAGTTAAGTGTCATTAATCAATGTCGCTAAAGGCTTTAGGAACATATACAAAGAGTGACAATTGCCACTAAAAATACATATTTAACAGCAATTAAAAATTAATTACAGCTAATGATCATTTTTATTATAGTATCTTTTTCTAATTATGAGTTAGCTATCAAATTAATCTATATAAGGGAAAATCCTTGCATATATCTCCAAGAAACAATAGCTCGGACAAGAATAAACTACTCTTTTTGTTTCAATTTATGTGTGATGTTTGACAGGAGTACTGAAGTTTAAGAATAAACGTTTTTTTTAAAAATTGTATGATATCTCACATCAGTGAAGGATGAGATTCATGCTTCCTTATATGATACTCCCTCTGTCCCATTGGCACTTTTCATTTTTCATGAGTCAAACAGTTTAATTTTGACCGGACATTTTCATATTCAATTTTCAAATTTTTTGAAATGAAATTTATATATTTATAAACTACATAAAGAGTACTATAAGTCACAATAATTAATAATTCAAATTGTTAAAATGATCTATGAAAAAATTACGGTCAAAAATAGACTTATTTGAATGTCAAAATGCGAAAAGTGCCACATAACACTACAATAAAAATAACTTTTAGCGGCATTAAATATTGACATTAATAAAGAGTGCTAAAGTCTTTACCGGCATTAGTTAAGTGTCATTAGAACCAATGTCGCTAAAGGCTTTATGGACATATATAAAAAGTAAAATTACTGCTAAAAATACATATTTAGCGACAATTAACTAATTACAATGAAAATAATTTTTATATTATCAAATTCATTAAAAGATAATTATATATAATTGTCTATGAAAAGTGAAAGTAATAATAACCTGTAACTTGAAAAATAAGATAAATATGCTACAATATTGTGTTGAGCTTATTTGACACAAATATAGCGACAAATTATTTAGAGTTAGTGATAGATATTGGTTAGACATTTAGGGGGCGTTTGGTAGGCTATATTAAAAAAATAATTCATGTATTAGATGTGGTATAATTTAATATTGTGTTTGGTAGGAATGTGAACCTATGTATAACTAATCCATGGATTAGTTAATACATCCTACATGGTATTATGTGATGTATTACTAATACCTTTAATTTGGAGGTATTAGTAATACATAGGATATAATACCATGGGATAAACACATAAAGACAAAAATATCCCTTAAATCTTTTTTATTTTTATTTTAATTTTTTGATTTTATGTTTTATATTTGTACTAATAAAATTATTTAAATAAATTAGTTTACAAATTATTTAGAGAGACTTATTTGTAACTAAATATATCTAATTCAAATCAAAACAAATTTAAAATGTGAGTTATTCAACATTTACTAATTAAAAGACAAATATATCACTAATTATTCGTATTTTGAACAATTTTAAAAATTATATACATATTAAAATTATAACTTGCAATTCTTTTATGTGTGAATGTACATGGTTTATTCAATTTTCCAATTGTTGACCGTCTTTATAATTTTAAAAATAGCTGGTTATCTTTTTTAAATTTAAAATTGACATTTTATTAGTGATCTATTTATTAAGATGAAAATTATTTATCCTCAAATAATTCAAGTAGAAAATTGAAAACATGACAACAAAATTATTCTTCTCATAACTAGTTAGAAATTCATAAAAGAAATATTTTCTGATAATTATCTATCTTGACCCAATTACATAATAATATAAGAGTATAATTGGAAAAAAGATTTTTTAAAGAATTTGATTTCAAATACACGTTGGGATTGGAAACAATAAACCAAACACTTGATAAAAATAAACCATGCATTACTAATCCCTGCACTACTAATTTATGTATTACTAATTCCTATATTACTAATTTATGCGTTATTCATTTTTTACCAAACGACTCCTTAATTAATGACAATGGCAAGGCGTGCTTCAGTCGACCCATGTGATATATACGAATTCAACCTTTTGTTGTTGTCGATAAAGCATCAACCCCAACTTTTCTCTCGACGTGAATAAATGGTCCCCAACATTTTTTTTATTCTATTGTCAAAAGATAAATTTAATTCATAATCAAAATGCCTTTTACTAATTAAGGACTTGTTTCTAACTGCTAATTGAACTTACCTCCTATTTTTGGAAAAATATTACTCCCTTCGTCCATAATTGTTTATCAGGTATACTAAAAATAGATGTTTAACATTAATTGTCAATTTAAATAATTAAGAAGTAATTGCTCATCTTTTTTCCAAATTTGCCCTTAATGATAGTGTAGTTCAATTGAAAAGTTATGTAAACTTTTGATATTCTTGATATAGTAAGGTTATATTAGTTAAATTACACCTTATATTAAATTTTTCTTAAGAAATATATATGACGTTAACATGATAAACAATACCGGACGGAGGGAATAGGAAAGAATTAACCATGATAGCTTAGCATGCGTGCTGAGCATTTGATAAGAAAATTGACGGGCACAAATAATAACACTTTCCCCCTTTCAATTTATTTTTGTCAATTTTTTTAGTCCAATTAAAATGTACTGTTTTTTTTTGTTAATTCTAACTATTTAATTCTAACTTCATATATGATATAACTATAAAATTAAAAAGATTCTAGTACATTCTTATGGTAAGATATAAAATTCAATTTAAACTTCTTATAAAGTTAAAATCAGAATATTTAAGCATAGGACGTAATAATTGTACTCCTTTTGTCTAAATTTGTATGACATTTTTTATGTCTTGAGAGTGAAACAATTTAAATTTGACGAGAAATTTTCGCATGAAATCTTTAATTTTTTTGAAATTTAACTTATATATTTGTAAAGTACGTAAAAGTATTATGAGTGACAATAATTAATAATTCAAAATATTTATAAGATTTATGAAAAAAATTACGATTAAAGATAGATTTATTTTACTCTTGAATGTGATAGACGTAGTACCAATTTAGATATGCCTAAATTATACGTGGCAAGCTGTGGTCCATTGCTTTCTAATATGTAAATGGTCGGTTGGAGTCCAGCATCTTCTCTCTTGCTAAAATATCAAAATTTCCATATATTGTTTCTTCTCTGAAATCCAAGAGAATTTCTTCTTTGCAACTGTTTGCTGAATTGGGTAAGTCTGTTTACTCTGCTATATACTACTACTAAATTCTAGGGTTTTCATGCTTTTAACTACCTTCATATCATCATTTTTTTTCCCACTTTCCTAATTAGATACAAAAGAGAGTATTATCTTATCTAAGTGCTTATAACACTAGCAAAATTTCATGATTTCCATTTTCTCTTTAGAAAAATAAATATATATCCCTGTAGTAATATATATCTGCCTTGATTTTCTTTTAATGAGTATCAACATCACATGTTTTACTTGATACTCAATAATCGTCGATCCCAACTTATTTGAGATTATAAGTCTTAATTCTTGTGTATATTAAATTTTTTTTTTTGTATGAAACAGAAATCAGGGAAGAAAAAGCTTTAGTGTGAGTGAAAATAATTAAAACCTTAGGTAAGGTGTTTTTTGGGTGAATTATGAGATGATTACAATAGAAGAGAAGGGGAACGTTGTGAATGAGGATGGAAATAAGAGCAAGGCATGTACAACATCCAATTCAACAACATCATGGACAAGGTTAAAGGATCCAAGAATAGTTCGTGTTTCGAGAGCATTTGGAGGAAAAGACAGACACAGCAAAGTTTGTACTGTAAGAGGGCTAAGAGATCGTCGTGTAAGGCTTTCAGTTCCTACTGCTATTCAATTATATGATCTTCAAGACAGATTAGGGCTTAATCAACCAAGTAAAGTTGTTGATTGGTTGCTTGATGCAGCTAAAAATGAAATTGATGAATTGCCTCCCTTGCAAATTCCTCCTGGAAGTTTGAACCCTAATCTTTATCCTATGTTAGGTAATTCTCATCAAATGACTAATAGTAATAAAGAGGGTCGCATTAATTGGGATAATAGTATTCCATTGGAACCACCTAATAATAATGCTTTGGGCTACAATTCCAATTTTTTGAAATGGGATCCTTCAAATTTATCCTTAGCTCATTCAGAAAATTCATTATCTCATCAACATGATATTCAAAACTTCAATTTAATGTCTAGTATGCCATTAGGTTCACATCATCAAGCTGTTGTTTATCCACCAGGATTGCCTCAATTTTTCCATCAACATAATATTAATGCTGGAGCATCGTCGTCGTCCGAGTTTGATCCCAAAGAAATCAACTTCCAAATGTTGAGTAACAATTCCGGTTCAGAAAATCCCATGTCAACTAGTACTAATTCCTTTAGACATTCTATTGACTCCACAACCCAATCTATAAGACCTTTCCATTTTCTACCTTCTCAAAATTGTGACGAGACGGAGCCTTCCAATTAAGATCATTTACTTCCTCTCTCATCTGCTCTTTATAACAACTTAAGTTTTTAGACAAAGTACGTATTGGTCATATAATTTCAACATGATAACAGAGCAGATCGACATATTATTGGTTGATCGGATGTTTTATTAAGCTATTCAACTTTCAAGATCAGAGCAAGTCATCAACTGTATGTGCCCCGGTGAGTACTGAATAATTTGATACTAGCATAATATATAGTAGTATATATATATATATAACAACAATTGTATGTTCTTTTGGTCATAATTATTCCTATATATGAGTTCTATAGCTATAAAACTCATGATTGGATTGTTTGGGATGCTTGAATGTACTCCAATTTCAAAATGTATTATGCTATATAAAGTTGTACCTACGGTTATTAAGAGACAATATATATATATTTTGGCATCACAGTTAATTAGTTATGGTTTATTGCAACATTTTCTAAATGCATAACCCTAGCAAGGAGCCCTAAGCTAGTCATGGATTCTTCTTCTTTTAAAATTCCAGCATTTTTGATCTTTTAGATGAGTTTATGTTTTGTGCACCGACAACTTAAATATTTTTTTTAAGTGTGAGGTTAAGTTGACAGTGACAGATCGCTAAAAATGATGAAAGGGTTCAATTGAATCTCCTTCGTTGAAAAATTGTATGTTGTATATAAGTAATAAGAATAATTTTTTTTATGTCTAAATATAAATTGTTGAAACCCCAATATTTATTTCAACCCCCTTATTAATTTTTTTCTTTTCAATCAACTGAAGTTAACTTGCTACATAATTGATAATTCTCTATGCCAATCTGTTACTTTAAAATGAGTTTATCTTGACCATATAGAATTTAGATTGTTAACTGTTATAATTTATGCTTTTGATATATGTATTATGTAAATTTTATCATATTAAATAATAAAATTTGAAGATTATATATATGTTTAAATTCACCGCGAATTTTTAGTCAGTTTGGACCGTCGTACTCCAAACCCCAGATATGGTAGAGTAGTTGTTGTGGTGAAGAGAAGGTAAAGATATATAGGGAAAAGAGTAAATTTAGTACAAAATGGAAGGGTGTTCGTTAAGTTGGAAAGAGACAGATGATAGATTGAGATTTGAAGTATATAAATAAATACTACTACTAGTATATGTTATTTTTCCTTGGGATCCAACAAAAAATATACATGTTGTAAGCTTAAAATGGAGTGAAATGAAAAGATAGTTTTGTGGTCCTGTTAATAATTCATGAAAAGGATATGACTAAAGAAGATGAAGAGATGACTGAAGAAGTGTGGTACAAAAAGATAATTAGGGTTTTGGAAGCTTTTTCCATCTTTTATTTTTATCTGTGTACGTAACAAAAGAAAAGAAAAAAAAGGACCACATGCATGCATTGCTTTCATATAGGTAGGTCCCCAGTTGCATATTTGTTTCTCCATATAATATAATAAATCCAATTTTCTTTTAGGGTTTAGTCACCTTTCAATTGACTAAATTTTTTCATTTATTTCTCATTGACAGTTCAATATCGATATTGGAGTCTGAGTATTCTAAAGTTATGCTACATAACCTCATTCGGAGTTTAGGGGAGGGATTTTTTCATACCCATTACTTAATTTGAGATCTATAGTTAAGGAAGATTTAGTCTCACTGCACTATATCCATTGATGATTCACTTGGATACTTTAGTTTAAGTTTAATGGATTTGGATTATAATGTATGAATTATATACAAGATCTATATAATAACAGGATAATTTAATAGGTTTATTTTATTTTTTATTTTATTTTATATCCAATAATCTTAAATACACTTTTATTTTTAGTTGGGAAAAGAATATTTTTGTATTTCGATTGTTTTATCTCGGGATTAGATGATTTTGGTTTTGGGAAAAGAGATTCCAAGTTAGTTGTATTAAAATAAAGATTCAATCAAACATGGAATAAAATTATTATTTTATTCTAGACTTGTATATAAAACACAATTTTTTATTTTATTTTCTCTTTACAAATCATGTCAGCTCAAATGTCATATATACAGTCTCACATATCGTCTTCTTTTTTTTGGCTGTTGCTTCTAATATAGATGTATGTATGTATAGGATGTTGAAATTTGTCTCAATGTATATGATATATTTTAAATTTTGGAATTTAGATAAATCTCTCTTTGATCGTAAAAAAAAGAAGTATGTATAGGCTTTACATAGCATCTTTTTACGATAATAATGTACCTATTACTAAACTAGTACTTTATTTATCCTTTAGCTACCTAACCCTAGCTCTCTTTTCAACTGTAATAATACTAATACAACAGTACAATATTGTTAACAAATTTAAAACATAGAAATTTATTACTAGCGCTAGTCTATGATCAAGGGTTAGTTGATGCTAGCTAGGAGTAATAAAAATACTATCGTCTCTATCTTATTGATTATTAGTTACCCTATAAGGGGTGATTAATGCTAAATATACTTCATCCATCCATTTTTATGTGTTGTTTCATAAATATAAGAAATTCAATATTTTGAAAATGAATTCTAGTACGTAATATAAAGGGTAAAATAGTTAATTTTCTCTTAAATTTTAAAATTGGACAAGAAAAAAAATTTGACATCTTTCATATTTTTGTATGATTTTGGGATAAGGCATAAGAACTATATGAATTTAATTTTTTTCGTATTTTTTCACACCTCTGAACTATACGAGGAGCTTATTACTTCCCCTGAAGTAACTTAGAGGGGTGGGGGTTATAAGAGTCTCATATAATTTTGGTGTGTAACTGTTCAAGAATATATTTATACTTCATACATCCCTACATTTTTAATAGTCTGTGTTATATATATTGTTGGTGTAAGAATTTATTTGTCGGTTGACGTATAATATATTGTCACTTTACTACAATAATTAAAAAAAAAGTAATCAGTTTATTACAAATCACACATTTTAAAAAGACTTTATTATAGATATATTTTGAATGACTTGACAATGTGCAAAAATCTTTACGCTGATAATTTACATACTTAATTAAACCTGATTATGAATATAACAATTCCAGAAGAACCAAGAAAATGATAAAAACAAAAGATCCAAACTGTCTCAGCTGTTTCAACCTTTGTAAATACATAATTTGAAAAATATCGTAATTTCATATGGATTTTATCTTTATATTTACTAAAACATAAAAAATAAATGAAAAAAACTTATCCGCATCGAATGTTTTCATTCAATTAATACAATTTCTATTATTATGTGATTTAATGAAGTAAAACACATACTATTAAGGGCAACTTTCACATATAGCAAATACAAAATTCAAATTTGTATATTATAGCAAAGTTTGCATAATTGCGCTCCATAGCAAACATATATATGTATAATTCGTAATACATATACAACTGAAAGTTGTGCCTATACATATATACAAAGAAGCAATGTATAATTCGTTGGCAAACAAAAACACAATTTATACAATTCTATTTTATAAGGTGAGAGAGGCGAGTGACAGGGAGCAAGCGAGAGAGAGTGGCGAGCGAGAATATAAGCGAGTGAGGCAACGGTAACTACTATATTTATTTTACATTATTATTTTGTCATTTTATACAATTATCCCTATTAATTAATTAAAGTTAAATAAAATGAACTATAAATTTAAACACATGACATACATACATTGAATTGAAATATCTGATATAAATAAATTAAATTGAAATATCCGATATGAATAAGTTTTACCGTACCACACGAAGTTAGCACAATGGTTGTAGGTGCTGCCTACTTGTTTATATTTCAAGTTAGACACCGCATTAATAACTGATGATATAAATAGTCATATTTAATTGCATTTATATGATCATGATTTATGAGGGCATGATTATTTCAAGAAATTAAATATTTTCCTAAATAATTAAATATTATTTATGGATATGAAATTAAAGTATTCTTATGCCAGTTTCACCGTTCCAATTTGTCAGATATATAGATGCATAACCTGTAGCCTAAATGCCAGACAAAATCTAAGTAGCTCCGCCTTCTTTGTTAATTACTCCCTTACGTTTAAGTTTAATTTTACTTATCGCATTTTATTTTATAAAAAGTTAATTTGATCAATTTTGAAGTTTAATTAAACAGAATTAGTTTAATATTTTCAAGTTTTGATATTTTAAATTATGCAAAAAGAAAAATACTATAAGTTGGGATCTTTTTCATATTAATATATATGATATAAAATATTGGTCAAAATTCATACAACTCAACTCTTGGCAAGTGAAATATAAATGAATTGAAAATATATAAATGTCAAATGAATAAGTTAGACTATAAATATTTAGACATGTTAAAATAAGTCAAATTAAAAATAATGAGGTGGATTATGACCATTCCGATGTTAGCCTAATTGGATCAAATAGGCAAATCAACCTCAGCTAAACTATGAATTGTAATTCAATCATCAGCTAAATGTACAGCTTATATAAAATCATTTTTCCAGTTTGATGTTTATTTGTTTTTTCATAATTTGATTAAACCCAAACAGAACTAATAAACACATTTTCTTTAGTTTGTCAGACCATATCAAACGGAGATATTGACTTCTCTACGTAAAGGTATATCGGGAATATCGAAAGAGGCAAAAAATAACTGAATCTCCAAATAACTTTTAAGTTGAAAATGCCCAATTTATGAATTTTGGTTTATTTTACTTTAAATATTTTTAGTATTTTCTCCGTTTTTTTTTTATATGTCACCTTTTCAGATTGTACTTGTATTAAGAGATTAAGTAATTTTATCTTTCTATTCTTATTTAATTTATTTTTTTAAATCAACTTTTCATAAGATGATGAATATGCTAGATTTCAAAAATTAAAATACATTTGAATGTCTATTTAATTTTTGAGTTTATTCTTAAAATCAGATTTTATAGAATAGTGAATGAAGAGAGTAATTAATCAATGTATTAATTTTTTTAAGTTAATTAAAATATATATTTTCAAGACTAATTAACTACACTATTAAAGATATAATAGGAAGAATATGAGAATGAGTATTTGAGAAACATGAAAATGCCCAATTTACTTGTATGATTCTTGTGCTTAAGCCAGTTCCTGTATGATTTTTAGCCCTCCGAAATTAAGAAGAGAAAATGCAGGCCCAATTGCAACATAGGCCCAAATAGTTCCCCGGCCCAGAGGAAGCCCAAAAATAAATAAGCTCCCGGCGAGGATCGAACTCGCGACCTTTCGCTTACGAAGCGAACGCACTACCACTATGCTACGGAAGCTTGTACATCTTCGATATCGTAGTCATTTTTATTGATTAATAATTATTTAATTTTCTATTGCTATTTACTGAGAATAATAAAAGGGCAACTTTCACATATAGCAAATAAAAAAATTTATATTTGTATGCTATAGCAAAGTTTGCATAATTGCGCTCCATAGCAAACATAGAAACTGTATAATTCGTTATACATATACAGTTGAAGCAAATTGTATAAAACGAGAAAGAGAAAGACACTTGGGCAGAGAACTGTATAAAAATGAAGTGTATAAAACGAATTGTATTATTATAAGTGTATAGAACGATTATATACAATTTGAATTTGTATAAAATGAGAAAGAGAGAAAGACAAAAGAAACTTGACAAGGAATATACAGTTGAATCGAATTGTATAAAACGAGAAAGAGAGAAATTAGATACAATTTGAAAATTGTATAAAACGAGAAAGAGAGAAAGGCAAAAGAAATTGGGCAGAGGAGTATTTTTATTGTATAATCATAAGTGTATAATACGAAAATATATGTACTTGCATGTGTATATACAATTTTCTCACGCTTTATACAAACAGAAACGCAATTTATACATTTCGCTTCTGTTTGTATAAGTGAGAAAGGCGAGGGTGGCGAGCGAGATTTGGGAGAGTGGCGAGCGAGGTTTGGGAGAGGGGAACAAAAATATATGTATTTATACAATTTCCTCTGCTTTATACAATTAGAAATAATTTTTATACACTTGTGTTTGTATAAAAAGTGAGGAAGCGAGCGAGAGATTGGAGGAGAGTGGCGAGCGAGATATTTGGGAGAGAGGGCCGCCTGGCAATTTTTTGCAAACTTTTGCTATGGAACACAATTAAATCAAACCCTAACTACTCAATTTATTTTAGGTTATTAGTTTGCTATTATACAATTATCCCATAATAAAATTCATCTCTTTTGGACGGTCTCTTGATTCACGCTGAATTCAACAGAAGCCCGTGGTGTGGCTATCAAGGAAGGCGTTAGGACAAGTTCGAGGTGAAGGCAAGTTTTGGTGTAAACACAGTATATTGTGAATAAAATCTGGAAAAGTACCTGTAAATACTCATATGGAAGTGCACGACAAATATATGTATATATATATATATATATATATTGGATAGTTTGTGAAATTGCATTTACAGTGATCTCCCAAATTCGTAACCCTAGACAGATCATTGATAGAATTTGATTATCTAAATCAGCTGTACAATGTGGTGCCGAGAGAACTTATGTAAAAAATTATGGACTGGAATGGACACTAGGCACCCAGAAATTTGGTTAAAGTATGAACAGAAGCATCTCTGTTTATGCAAATAAAACAGCATAATTTTTCTGCTTTACATTTGCCTTGATACATTTATATCTTACTTTTGCTAGCATCTCATATGTAAAAAAGTAAAACATTAGATTTGTACATGAAATAGAGCACAGAAGCTTGAACATTTAGTTGGTAAATAGTTGCCTACAATGCCTTCTTGTTCTTATCTGCTGCTCTCTGGCCTCATCACTTATTATTTCTGTAATAAGGTCTTTATATATTAAGCGCTCCACATCCAAAATCAACGATGGAATTTCACTGTCACCGTTTGTCCAATCTTCGGACTGATGCCTTAAATCTGCATTTAGGATACTTATCAAGTCATCTTCTTCAGAATCCATGCCAACCTGTTTAGCATTGAGTAGGTCTATGTCTGACTGCAGTTCCTTCTGGAGCTGCTGTGCACATAAATGATCTTGTCCCTGCAATAAACAGCTTTCTGATGCTAGTTTGCGGCCAAGTATCTCATCGACTGTGTCAAAGACGTTCTTTCTGTGCATTTTCTGATTAAACTCAATCCGAGCACTCGTTTTGCTGTGTTCAGTTGCTGGAATGACGCGCTCCTCAGTCTGTTCCAGGATATGAAACAACTTCTGATCGATCAAATGGCCGGATGACTGAAGCTGAATGGCCATAGAGACGGAGTCCACGTCCTTGAGAAGGCCAGATGCCAGTAGTATTTTGGTGATGTATCTGTGGTCAGGATTATGATTCTGGCTCAAGGATCCAAACTGGTCTGTACTCGCTCCGTAGCTGGAGTCCAGCAGTCTGAGTTGGTTAACCAGGTCCTTAATGCGCTCTAATTTCTTCTGGGTGGTGGCCTCAGTGCCAAGTTCTATTCTCTTGCTGTAAGGTGAGTGATCCTGGTAATCTAGGTACCATAACTCATCTGCAGCATCCTCAACTGTTCAGGTGGAAAGGACATAAAAGGAATATTAGGCAAATCTTGCTTGTACATCAAAAATTCATTGTAACATAATTCTGCTCTGGTTAGTGAAAAGTAAAATAAACAGGTAGATCACTCGGACGTAGGAAGAGATACTAACATGCTTTCTGTGAACACTTAAAACTAGCTAAACTAACTGAACTACTTGTGTTGAACATTCAGTCATTTTTCAACAAAGCAATTTGTTAGATTTTCCTTCTCTTTGGCAACGTGCTTTCCATTCATTTCTTCGTGTTTATTTCTGGAAGTCATGATTGTTTGTAGTTGGCATCAAAAGCAGATGTTTTACATAGATGCTTTACAGAACTAATGGTAACTATACCTCTAAATGCAGTTGTTTTCTTCTTCACAGGAGATGGTGAATCTTCTTCATAGAATGTGGCATCAAGCACTGAGACAGGACTTGGCTGTTCAATTGTAGAAATTGCATGTTCAGCCATTGTTCTGTCTTCATTGAGCCTCAATATGTTACTCTGGATCAAGAAAAAGTTAAAAGTCAGTAATTGGCCATGTGTAGGATAAATAGATATGTATACGAAGATAAGTCACTGACTTTGTCTTTAGAATCCTCTAGTGTTTTAGCATTAACCCTAAAGGAGTGATTTCTGCTTGTGACTTCTCCCTCTGCATGTGAGCTCAAACTGTTGTTGCTTTCTGATTGTAAAGAAGCTGCATCACTTTGCTCACTGAAATTTCTTGTGCTGCTGCTGATCTCACTACATTCCTCGTCAACTCGGAGCAGATTGTTGGGTTTTGCTTGCAGTCTCCTTTTTGAAGAGCCTGATTCTTTGGATTGCTTAATTGATTGTCGTCTGACCCTGCTGAATTCTGGTGATGTAGTGGTTGGACAAGATTGCTTCTTCTTCTGTAGTGGTCTCGGACTTACAGTTCCAGAACTCCTTCCTATTTGCACTGCCCTTGATGTTCCTTCTTTGGTCTTCCTGTCTGATGAAGGAAGAAGCCAACCAGACTCTCTGATATTTTTCGCTCTAGGTGTCACATCTTTCCAAGTTTTCTTGTCAGCTGTATCCTCTCTGTTATATGCAAGGTCTTTAGTGAAGAGTTCTTGAAATTTGGGGACATTTGCAGTTAAGAAAGGGGAACATGAAATACAAATGTTATCACTTAGTTTGGATTGTTTCATAGTTATATTGAAAGATTCTGACCTTTTTGGTGCGCGAGTTCCCTTTATGGTTGGAGAGAGCAGGTTGCATTGCTGCCTTTTCTGCACTATTTCCAAGTTCGCATCAGAGTCTGCCTGCTTTTCTGTTTGGACATCTATCCTTGCTCTTGTCTTCTGCATTGCTTCAAGAATCTGCTTCAGAGCTCTGAGATCCTTTCCGGACTTTCTGAACTCAAGTTCAGTTATCCTTTTCTCCATTTCACCATACACCGAGGAAGATAGATTTGGACTCTGAATTGACAGTTCCACATCTGTGTTTCTTGCTGATGACTTGAGGGAAGTTCTGCTGGCCTCCGGTTGCCTCCAGGGAGCAGGTTCTAGCGGAAGCCGTGAAGTTGATGCTGCTCTCATGATTAAATTGGTTGATTTCATTCGTGGGGAGCCGAAATCCTTTTCATTAATCTGTGAGAACCGTGTGACTTGATTATTCTTGCTCTTTTCAGCTGTTTTAATTGATACTGAAACAGAATCTTTGGTAGAGAAAGACTTAGGTATCACTGTATCGACTTCATTTGAGGGAATGGGATTTGGTAAAGCCTCCAAGCCCATAAGCTTTGCTACAACACTGGAAGATCTTTTGTGATCCCCTAAAAGAAAATTTGATCTGGATTCAGAGGCTGAGCTCCTGAAGGACTGTTCTCTACTGTCCAGTGAAAGTCTGGGAAGGTCCTTTAGCCTTATTGAAGAACGCATCGCTTCTCTCGAATCTCTTTCATCGTATGAGAAACGTGGATGATCTCTTGGTGCATGCTTTAGATCATCTTTTGAATTGCGAGGTGCTTCACGAAACTTAGCAGTTACATTCCTAGTTCCATCAGATGGCTTCCCACAGTTTGGCTGCTGAAATGGCCTTGGAGAATCTATGTGCTTCATAACATGGACTTTACCTTCTACTTTGGTGACAGTTTTTACAGATAAACTACGGGCTTCCCTGTGCATCGAGTCCTTGACAACATCCCGGAAGTCAGGAGATTGCCGGCCAGAATGAGATGGAGAACTTGGTTGCTTGTATGGCAGAGTTTTAGAAGGAGATTCTGGTAAGTTTCTTTGACCGCAAAGAGGTCGCTCTTCTAGCGGTTTTTTACTTTGTTCAACTTTTGGGTTAGCCTTGGATGACTCTACTTTGTTCCTGGCTACATCCCTTGGAGTCTTTTCCTGCAAATGCCAATCACATATTGGTAAGTTTTTTATGTGTGCTAGTTTTAATGATATCTCGATGAATGAAATTGTTCAAAATCTTACCGTAGCCAATTGCATTGTACATTTGGTCTCCATCTTGTCCGTAACACCTTCAGGACACATGAACCAGTGGTGAGATTTTCTAATTTAATTAAACTAAAGGAACTAACTACATGACTTATAATATTTATATCAAGATAAGAATGTGAGTGCGGAAGATTTTTTGTGATTTAGAATATTTAAGCTAGTAGAAGTGCGGAAGTACATCATTATGTTTCAGCAGGAGAAAATCCAAGTTTTTGTATGCTCCACTACTTAACTGGAGTCTGGAAGCAGTATATCTGTATTTAGATATGTAAACACGAGATTGTTTTTTAGCTTATGAAAGTAATACAAGAGGCAGAAAGAACCAGAATGCTGATACTTGTAATTAGCACATTTTAAAGATAATTGCTTAGGTTAAGTAGTCAATTCTGAATCTTAATGTGGCTTTTATTCGATCTTTTCCAAAACTTGAATATGCAAATTTCTTTTTTAGTTTCTGAAAGAAGTATTTGTTGCACTTGTTCTTTAAAGACTTGAAAAACTGAGTTTTTGAACTTAGTTTTTTTAAAAACTTCTAAATAAAGCCAAGTTTGCATAATGGATTCCTTGATTAGGTTCCTACATTTCCAGCCTTCCTAAACCAATGTGATGTATAACAATCTTGAAAATGAAAACAATATGATGGTTTACTTTGTAAAAACTTCTAAATAAAGCCAAGTTTGTATAATGGATTGCCTTTCATCTCTTCTTGAATCTAGGTCCTCAAATTTACCCTGATTACGTATTTCCACTTTTTCCTAATAAAGATATTATTCCCTCGTACCAAGAAAATGATAGGATTGGACAAATTATTTAATTTTTGAAAAAATAAATTTCGTATTTAGAAACTTCACAAGGACTATAGATCGATCACAATATAAACTATGAATACTCAAGAAAATCATCCTAGTCACAGAAAATAATTTGATTTCGGATTACCAATGGTGTCATGACAGGATTAGTTCGACAAAGACAAGTTCTGCACAATGAGTTTAGAGGGAGAAAAGAACAAAATTGACAGAACTGAGAGGCTTTATGGTATTTGATTTATTCACTTTCAAGATTGCAGAATAGGAAAAATACATTTTTTTGGTCAGAAAGAGTAGTACCTGTGAGTAGCCTTTTGTGATTTTGACCATGAAGATGTTTGCCAATGAGGAAATGATGTCTATCAAACAATTGGAATAACCCATTCATGCATCCAATTTTCTTGTGCAGATCTTTGTTGTCCTCTGTTAGAAGATAACATTCTTGCTGACATTTTTGTTGCTTTCTCAAAGTCCAAAATTGGCAGAAATCATATGGCCTTATGCACTTCCTATGAACAACAAGCAGAGGATATTGAAAAAAAACACTATAAATAGCAACTCATTTTCTTGATTTGCATTCATTATTTGTTTTAGATATGAAACTTAGACTTACCAGTGAATAAAAATAAGGAAGCTTCTTGCAGGTAGAGACAGAAAAACGTAGTCAGAGTAAACTTAGCACAAATGTGGTGCTTCGAGATTGAGAATAATATGCAGCTGCAGAGTAGCAGAAATCTCCAGACCCAAGAACAGATGTTTTATTCATACAACAAAATGGTAAGAATGTTTCTTGCCTAAGAAAGGTTATGTTCTGTGAACAGAGAGAAAGAGAGTTTTTATGTGTGTGAAATGTGGAAATATTAGCAATGAATGTGGCATATGCATTATATATATAAAAAAAACTGGCTTACAATGATAGAGAAGATGGCGGGCAGAGAGATAGTTAATTATTCTGTTTACACTAAATCATATTACACCATAGTTTCATATTTATTGATTTAACATAAATATTAAATTGACTTAAAAGATAAATATGTATTAGCATAGAAAGAGGGTCATGTGGATATGGAGGAGGTGGGTCGGTCTGTCTAGTGTGGGGGAGAGGTGGGTCATTTTCTACAGAGTTTCATGTGGACAAAATAATAATAATGAGTAGAGAGGTGGGTCTGTAGAGGGGGGTTAAGGAGTCTGTAGAATGGATCTCTCTTTTTCAAGTCACTACTAGTTGTATTAGATACATGGGCATGTGGAGTTTGTCAGATTAAATGTAAGAAAGTGGAATTATGTACTGGCAATACTGCCTCACAGAAGTCTTTAAAGTCCTTTTGTTCAAAACCTTACATAATTTGACCTTATTGCCCTTGTAAAAACTCTATCAACATGAACATGATCATCATCATGCTGCCATATGGCATTTGGCAGATAATGCTTTCAAATTTCTCTGTGGGTTTTCATTTAATACTCTTAAATATATCTGTTCATCATATTATGCCTCACATTCACAGCCTGGCTATGCCTAAACATTTGTATTTGGAGCTGACTCCTTTACCTCCAAATATTCCTGATATATATATATATATATAATGTTCCTTCTCTTTTTTTCTTTTTTTTATTAAAATAAAATGATTCTAAACACCTTTCACTAAAATGTGCAAGTTCTCATGTTTGCGTGATACTTAGTGAGCAGCGTTACTCAATAGTTATACTAATGTGAAGAAAAATAGCAAACAATAATCGGTAAAATAGTCTTAAGTTGATTATTTCGTGATATGCATTTGTGTGGTAAGTGGACAAAGCCGCCCTTGATCATATGGGTGTTCATCTTTTTGTGTACGAAGCTTTGTAAGTTAGCAATGATGCTTTTTTTTTGTTCCTTTTTTATACTGTACGTTTCCCTACTGTTTGTTTATCCCACTGAATTGAACTGCGACTCTATTTAAAGCTCACGTGTCAGTGATTTTTACTTGCTGTTTACTGAGGTAAACTTTTGCTATTGTAAAACTTCTCATTATTTTTTTATAGAGAAGTAGAGACACACTGTTAGATTCGGCGTGAGTTATTAGTTTAGTTTCTAAATTATTAACAATCTTAAAAATATTACGTACTTAACTAATTGAACTCAAATACACTCTTACTTAAATCTGTTGAAATAATCTTACATGAGTCTAATACTCCATTTATCCTTAATTGTTTGTTTACTTTTGAATTAACACACTTATTAAGAAAATTAAATTTAAGATTATCAAGAAATTTTATCTTTTCCAAAGTAATTTATTGAAGATATAATAGGTTTAAAAAAATAGTTTTTCTTAATATATCAAAATGAACACGTAAAAATGAACAAATAATTAAAATGTATAATTTAACCGGTTATTATAAGTTTAGTTGATCATCACTTCAAGGTTACTCATCCACACTGTAGTTAAACAATTACTTACCTAATAATAATCAGCATTAAATGGTTCTAAAGGTACATATTGTATTATACTCTAGCAAGTAACATCCATTATACTACAAATTTCAATTCAAAATCATATAATGGCGCTTCGTTTATTATTTTTGGCTTATTTTAAAGAACCCAAATGGACCGCAGAATTATTATTTTTTGCTTTGGTCTAAGGTGGGGGCGGGTTCGGGGATTGACTAAAAAATTAGTGCCAGTCAATGCTTCATTTTTTAATTTTTCTCATTATTTTTGTTTTCATATTCATTTTCTTATTCTTGACTATATACATAATAATAATAAAATTATTAGTATCCATAAGATGCATAACATTGACTGGATTTTAAAATGAATTGAAGAAAGAAGTCGAAATAACCCCGTAATTTCTAGCATATATACATTTTTTCACTAAGTTTTCTCTAATAGTAAATTCCAAATGACAAATAAATAATTTACCATTTGATGACAATAGAAACATATTGTTCAAGTAGCAGTAATAGATAAAAGGTCCAAACAGTTCTAGGGCTTGTAAATGGCACTGTTTCAAATTCACTCTTTTAGCTCATTGACTATCAAAAATAAGGTGCAGTCGGTCCATCACTACAAAATGTCTATTAATTTTCACAAATATTTTAATTAAATCAGTAAAAAGATAAAAAGAAATAGCCTTTCGTTATTTCAGTAAGAATTTTTTTTCTGGTCATGCATACAGCATAATCAATAATAAATGAGTGGAACAATCATGTTTTATAACACAATTTTTCCACTTGTAATCTCCCTAAAACATAGAACATCAAAAATTAATTTACTATGGACCTATCCAAACAGCTAGTACAATTGGGATTGCATTGACCAACAAAACTCATTGAATGTTCCCAAAGAGAATTTACTAATAACTTGTTTTCTAATCAATGTACTGATTCTAAGTATAATATTATTATTAGCTGTGTTATAATTTAACGCGTTATAGAAAAATAAGTACTACTACAAATCTTCGATTCCAATATCTACTATTTTTACAATCTTTTCTAAGCTAGCTGGTGTCTGTACTGAATATTTGTTAAATTGTCATATGCCTCTCCAACACATTTAATCCTTGTCGAGTTTTGTCACCGATGTATTCTTCTCAGACAATGACACTACTCAATTCAAGTTGCTATCCAAATATAATATTTGATCTGATATGTTGTTGTGTTTGAGTCTTAAAGAATAAAGAAATTCTTAGTAGAAAGTAATTTAATTAATTTTTTAAGATAAATTTGAATGTAAATTTAAATTTATCGAATTAATAAATTTAAAACACAGGATACTTAAACAAAACAAAATAAAATGACAATATTTGATAATCAAGCCATCCTTGTCAGCTTGTCAAGTTAAATGACAAAACTGTTTCTTTATCTTGTATATTCTTCTCCGCTATGTTTTAAGTAAAATATTGTAATGTTATTAGCTTGTTCATCATGGAAAATATTCAATTACTTTTAAATCATTAACACTTTTTTTTATCAATTGGAGCTATTAAATATTGTTAATGGCATAATACTAAGAAAGAAAAAGTTGGGAAGATTTTCAATTATCATTAAAAAAGTCACAAAGTCCGGAAGAGATTTTTTTTTTTTTCGGTAACAGGAACATAATTCTTTGGTATGTTGGAAGTAAATATTGCTCCATTATAATAGCCCATTGAGAAAAATTCCTTGCAACGAGCCTCCATATTTGAGAGATCTTTTGCTCAATCAATTTGACAATTTCATTGTCGTCAAGTTGAATAATCAATTACTTAAAAACAATTGTTCAATTAATTGTGTCCACATAACCGTAACAACCTCTCAGTATATATTTACTCTATACTATATAGTATATTTATACTAGTTGTAAATTAAACAATGGTTAGTAGGCATATATATCGTGCATATTTTTATTTCTAGCTCTAATTCTGTGCAGTACAATTATAACTATAATTATTAATTTCATCCATGCGGATTCAATTATGTATGGGACGTATTTATACAACAAAAAAATGGACCCTATGGTATATTCATTGTCATTATTATTAGTATTATTATATTAATAGCATAAGCCTATAATAAAGTTGTAACGGACCCTATAAGGAATTTCATTTTTGGCCGCTATTACTTGAGCTATTTAGCTTGGAAAAGTACAATTGCGTGTAGTATTAATCAGTACCAAATAAAGGTAGCTCACTAGCTAACTATTATTGTTATTATTTTTAGGTTCTCTTTGTCTTAACCACAATTATAATCTCCAATTCCTAAAAATAGGTAAGATAGCTTTTATCATTTGTGTTGGATTTAAGTGACTGCTTAACTGCAAATAGCACGACCCATGCCTATGTTGTAACATGCTTCCATGTTCTGTTGTTATGAAATCGTAGGGTTATCTTTTAAAACAAGTTTGATTAGGCCAATCCCCCCCCCTCCCACCCCACCCCACCCCCAATAAGAGACTAATTAATATTTCACGTTTGGATTTTGACATTCTTCTTGCATATTTTGTTTCATAAAAAAAAGGATAATGCACAAGTACCCCCTTAACCTATGCCTGAAATTTCAGAGACACACCTATACTATCCTAAGGTCCTATTACCCCCTTGAACTTATTCTTTTAATAATTTTCTACCCCTTTTCGGCCACCGTGACACTATCTTGTGGGCCCAACGTTGGTTGACTTTTTTTGTCAAGCTAGTGCCATGTAGGCCGAAAAGGGATAGAAAATTACTTATAAAATAAGTTTAGGAGGGTAATAGAACCTTAGTATAGTATAAGTATGTCTCTGAAATTTCGGGCATAGATTGAGCGGGTACTTGTGCATTTTCCCAAAGAAAAATCTTATTAAAATTTTTGAATCTGTCATTCTCCCATTTACTATACTCAAAAATTTATCATAGTAAACTAGAAAAAAGTATATAAAGAAGTAGTAGAGGAAAAAAAAATAGAGCCAAATTCGTATACCTAATTTCTTGAAGAAATTGAAAACCTTCATAACCACTCAAAGTTGAAAAGTATGGACAAGCTTGCCTTATATTAATTTGAGGAAAATTATTTGAAGATGTTGGATATGCATGTGCGTTAATTAACTGTTATGTATTTAATTTGTTTTATGCATCATGATGGCTATATAGTGGTTAGGTTACATAGTACTATGAATGCGCACCTATATATTTGAAAGCGATCAACAACCAAATGGTTTAAATTTACTATTTCAATTTATTTTCATTACATTTATTTCGTATTTAATATTTAAATCAATCATATTAATTTATCATATGAGAAAATAATAAATTGACGTAAAGACGCGTGTAATAAATTACATATATAATTATCACTACATATAAAGATACGTGTCTTGTATTTATTAAGTCAATATAAACACTACATGTGAATTAGAATTAGTATTTATCATCAACTTCTAAATAGTTATCATAAAATAGTAATAAACAAGAAGCTTGTAAATTCTTTTTTTAAGTGCGCGATCCAATAAATTAAAAAAGTTACCTAGCTCTAGTTAGATGGTCAACTCTTTTTTAAGCCACTAAAAGTGGTTGACTTTTATTATCAAAGAAAAATGAAATAGTAACAAAATAGAGGGGGAAATTTGGCCAAAATTAATATCAATATTATTTGATTGGAAAAAAGAGGGCCCTCAATTATAAAGATTAGCATTAAACTAATTAATTAAGTCAAAAAAAATCTAGCGTGTTTCTGGATTTTAGCTTTAAGTCATGTCATAATTAAAAGGCCTCATTAGGAGGATCAATATTCATGAGTTGATTAATGATTTTGGATGTCCGCAAAAACCTATACATATTATCTGCTTAGTCGGAGACTTCGTGGTTGGTTAATTAAATTATTTTTTTAATTAATAATTTTTAAAGATAATACAAAATATAAATATGACAAGTAAAATGAATCTGGTGAAAAATATAACAAATGTAAGTGTATTCATTGGACACATAAATAAGGATAAGTTCATTATATTATCCTTTTAGTTAATATGTTTTAACTTTTAAGAAACGTTCAAACGATAAATATGACGATCAAAATAATTATGTATGTAAAAGAATACAACACCTAGGTGTAGTATCATCCGCTTTGACTAATCTATATATATTTTGGCTACTTTAATTTATTCGTTGAATTTTGAATTGATACGAAGTTTTTAAAAGTAAAAAAAAAAAATTTAAAATTTATGGTCTAAAACAAAAAAAAAATGAAGAGACTAAAATATCATTTAATTTTATAATTCATACATGTCATATGAAAAGTTGAAACTTAAGAATTATTTATAAAGAAAAAGATAATTTTTTTGATATAAATTATAAAAAGAAAAATAAGATAAACTAATATAAATAGAGACTATATAATTGATAATAATTAGTTAGAAATTTCAAAACTAACAGATGTAAAAAATGATAAAATTTTAGAATTTGAAGTCTCTATCTAAGATAAAATTATTAATATAGTAATATGTAGTACCTAAAGAGGGAACTAAAAGAAGTGATAGTGATAGTAAAAGGAGGTATACAATATATCTTGATATCACATGCAAATTGGCATGAGGGATGTAGGAGTTTAAGATAGCAAGTTACCCCACAACTATACCTATCCTAATTTCTCTTTCTCTTTATATTATAAGTATTATACTATGTTCCAAGAAACCCTTCTGCCCCATTAGTCTTTCATCATTGCCCACATGAATACCCTACTTATCAACTTTCTATACCATGTGCACACACACCCTCCCCTCTAATTCTTTATTAATCATTAATTAATTACTGATCATCAAAATGACATCTGCCTTATATTTTATTATATATGAAACTTGTTAACTAATTAATGACATTCAGGCTTGCCTAGTGATTAATAAAGTGGATTGAAAATTTTAAAGATTACGATTCAGATTTTAATTACGTATAATACAAAAAAATGTTTGGAGATCTCTTCCTAGTTATTTAACTTTGATGGATAAAGTAATTATCGTATACCTCTTTTGATAAAATAATTGAGATACGTACAGATTAATCAGATATTATTATTTTGAAGAAAATAGTTGTTAAGGTTTGAATTAATAATATTCAAATGACATTTCATTTCAAGGAAACTGTTTCACATTCTTTTGAGCTAAGCAAAAAAAGTAGTGGAGGTAAATTATTAAACAAAGCATGCTTCTAAGAGGGGTTGGCTTTTGAATATATATTGTATTACTGTACAAAGTCAAGATTCCATATTGTTGTTATCACAAACATGATCACATGAGAGAGGGGAAAATAAGCAAGAAAGTTGATGGATCTGAGCTTTTCCTATAAGAAATCCACTTTTAGTATTTTTCAAATTAACTTCATAAATGATCCACTAAAACAATTCACATAATGTATACTCTTGCTCCAATTTGCCAATACAATGAAGAATTCATCTTTAAAATAATGCATAATTATAAAATAAATATATCATTTAACTTAGTTTTATCTTTCAGGTATATCTTTAATTTTGTGTGTGTAAAAGTGGAAATTCAAAGTTATATAAATTAAACAGGCTGACATATTTGCTATGTAGCATTCTACGTGGCCAATCTGCATTTTATATAATGTCTTAATTGTATTATGCTATGTAGAACGTGTATATACTTGTTCAATATTATACAAGTTAAGTGTCTATTCGTGCATATCCAAAGTTGAATGACATTCACCCCTTAACCCCTCCCCCACCCCTCTCCCCACACACACAACACAAAAAAAATTTAAAAAAACACACAAAATTATCCCCTTCAAGTTGTATAATCAATCAAATTTCGACTATTTCATGCTATATAAGTTAGAGTTTCACTAATGTATATATCAACATTGTAATAGGAAAAAATATATATATAGTACCATCATGAATGTTAGTATTTTTTATACACAACTTCTTCTAATTATTTAATCTGCCATATTTTAATTTTTAATTCCAGTACTTGCATTTTTTATGTAACTTTATCTGCCTACATATAAAAGAGAATTGTCCTGAAGATTTTTATCAGTGGAATAATACGTTTCTCTAATAATTGCAAGGTTGACTTTATTGATATAAGGGTTGCAAAATAAAAGGAGAGACATGTTAAATGGATCAAAAGTGAATAAATGACTTGATACATAAGAATCAAGCAAATCAAGTGATGGATTGAGGAGAATTAGTCCACCATAGGACCATATGGGGTGTTAATTTGGACCATATTGTGGTTACTTTTTTGTGGTCTTCTATTTAAAAGATGGCCATTAAGAAAAAATATTTAAATTTACCTTTGTATTACTTGAAATTGTTCAATTTTGTCCTTCATTACACTATTGGTACATTCATGTTCTTGATATTAGCAAATTATCTCGCATTTGCTTGTATCACAATAGAGTTCCAACGTGAAATGGACACATTTCGTGTGTTTAAATCCTCCAAATATTTGAATTTATCATTCAACTTTTAATTATAATTTGAAATAATTACTTTAGGTTCAAGGTGATTTTGTAAAAAAATTATACACTTGGAAAAATGTGGTTAGTTTGATAACTAAAAGTCTAATTGTGAAAAAGGCAGAATACATGAATAAATATCTTTGTTTGGCCTTAACTAGTTACCAATTAAATATCTCTAATTTTAAGAATGTACATCTAAATATTTTAACTTAATTTAAATTGAATCATAAATATATTTTCTCGATGTGCATTCTCAAATTATGCATATATGTGTGTGAGCGTGTGCTCATTCTTAAACTTAGAGTATTTATCAGAACAACTTAAATCAAGTTAAAGATATGCATTTTCAAAATTTAGATATTTTAATTGTTTGTTTAAGTCAAGTTGAAATATCTATATATAAAAATTACTGTCATAAAAAAAATTCAGTCAATTTCTAAATAGTCGTAATATATAAACATGATCTTTAACTTAACTTCAACGGATAACTATGCATTCCAACTTTGAGTGTACACAAATAGACACTTAAACTTATATAAAATTGAACAATTAGACACACTTATCATACATGACATAATACACATAAGACGCCACGTAGAATACAAAATTATTATGTAATTAAGATGTTATGTAGAACAAATATGTCCATTTGCTCTATTTTATACAATATAAATATCTACCTATATATATTTAAAATTAAACACCATAATTACAAGGTAATGCCAAGTTATGTTTAGTTTTCTTAATACATGGCCAAAGAAAAGTGGCTATGTAAATGAGCAACCATATGGGGGTGAGATGCAATGAAAAGGAATATCCAAATTGCATATCATTGGGAATCCAAATTTAGTCATCAAAGAGAGCACATGCAAAGTTGGTAAAAATTGCAGAGAAGAAGGCAAAGTGTCATCCATACATACTGATATCCCATTGTGATGAAAACCTTCCTCCCATATCTCCTCTCTTTTGGGATCTGCGCCCTATGTCAGAAAGATAAAAACAACTCATAACATCCCTCCTTACATGTGCAAATATTACAATCTTTTTCAAAATAGTTTCGTACATCGAATCAAAATTTCAATTTTATGAATTTAGAATGTTAAAATAATCAATTTTAACTTGATGTGTGTGTATTTAATAAATAAAAAAATGTTATATTATTTGAATAAAAATCATTGAGTTTGATTTAACACGTAGCTAGACTACCAAATTAAGTTGGAGTAAATTATAGTATTTGAAGTTGCAATTGGCTCCTTTATTCATATCTTCAAGATATTTCATCATTAATTTAATGAATAACTCACATGATCCTAGTATCTTAATTATTACCCACTGCCACGTTCTGTTTTTATTCAGATTATATTCCTAGACATTTTACTATATTAGTATTTACAAATATAAATGTTGGGGGTAGGTCAGAAATGAGGTCATGATCGATAATTTGAATTTCAGTGTGTAAATTAAACTACCATATATAGTTTCAACTAATATTGTACTAAAGATGAAAAATGATGAAATTGAGGAGAACTATAAGTAAACATCAATAATTGATGACAATTGTGAGCAAAAAAGTCATGATGTAGGATAATTGTACTGCAAATCATATAGGAGTAGTAGTAGTAGATGTTGAAGTTGCATTGTTTTTCAATATTTTGGACCATGTTGACGTTGCTATGTCGTCCTTTTATTTCTATATCATTTTTTTGGAAATCAATATTCTTTCCCTCCCAATTTAACGCGTTTTATTTTCCTTTTGAGTTTATTCCAAAAATAATATTTTCCTTGTTCTTTAGTAAGTTTTCAATATCAATATTCATTCGGCAAGTTTTAAGAATGCGGGATTTAAAAGATTATATATTTTTAAATTGAGATCACAAGATAAAAAAATTACTTATTCAGTTAAATCAAGACACTTGAACTCAGACAGTGTGTACATATTTTTTGGTACACTTTTGCCATTTTGCACCCTAGAACTCGTATATCATGATTTTGAGGATATTGTATAGGGTACAAGGAGATTTACCAAAGTATATATTTGAACCACAAAGTCTTGCTTATTTAGACAACAAAACTAATAATATTATGGAAGGGTTGGATGATTGAAATTTGTAACCCTAAAATAAAAAATACAACGGTAATTACAAGTGTCTCACCCCTTTATAGTCGGAGTTGAATGTTTCTATAAAAAAAAATGTGACATGTTTTATAGGACATCACATGTACTATTTTGAGGTCAGATAAGCTTTTGAAAAATTATAGCACTAATTACAAGCTTAGCTCTTTGGCCTTAAAGCAAGTAGTATTTGAGTTCAACAAAAAAATAGTATTTGACGATAGATGGGGAAGAAAAATATTCGAATCGGGAGGGATTCTTACGCGTAATGATTAATTTAACTAGGAGTAATAAATTTCGAAAATCGAATTCATAAATAAATAAAAAGACAATTAGTACATGCAAAGTACACAACTCATTTGCTTTTCCTCCTCTATCGTTTTCTTCCAAATAATAAAAATGCATACAACTCCAAAGAACATGAAAAACATATAATTTTAAGAAAAAATCTTTCTATATTCCAAAAAGATAATAATGCTAGACTTGTAATGTAGTACTATATGACCTACTTACAGAGTTGAGCATGGAGATACATGTATAATTGAATTTCTTCCTTTTTTTTTGGCTGCTTGTAAAACTTAATTATTCCCTACTTCCACAAAGTTGTAACAAATGATGCTAAGGCCCATGTAAATCTCCTTGTTTCATAAGATTATAACTAGCATAAATATTTATGAGATGGCACCCACTATTATTAATTATATATAGTTTGTGGAGCATATCCCTTATATTCATCCACTCAAATGATTAACATTATCATCATAATAATCATATTGCAATTATGCTCACTTGTGTGGACATATGTCTCTTTTTTTTCTATGTAGTTTTTAATCTAAAAAAAAGAACAAAAAGAAAAAAAGAAAGACGATTATGTATTATTCTTTTTAGGGAAAATTACATAATAAAGTAACTTATACTATTTAATTATTTATCATAGCTATAGTTTGCAATAATTATCACTCACGACTAATATTATATATTAATTACGTGGACTGACTTTGATTTTGTATGAATAGTCATGTTTGTATATGTAAAATTTGTCAGAATATACAAATACATATGTATAATATACAATTATTTAACCTATATACATATACAATTCACCTCTCTCCCACTCTCTGCCCTCTCTCGCTCGCCTCTCTCCTTCCTCTCCCAATCTCGCTTGCCCTATATACAGATGTATATATATAATATACAATTATATACATATACAGTTCACCTCTCTCCCACTCTCTACCCTTTCTCCTCCCTTTCTTGATCTTGCTCGCCTCTCTCCTCCCTCTCCCAATCTCGCTTGCGCTATATACAAATGTATATGTATAATATACAATTATATACATATACAGTCAACCTCTCTCCCACTCTCTACCCTCTCTCCTCCCTCTCTCGATCTTGCTCGCCTCTCTCCTCTTTCTCCCAATCTCGCTCGTGTCTCTCCTCCCTCTCCCAATCTCTCTTGCCATATATACAAATACATATGTATAATATACAATTATCTAACCAGCATACATATAGAATTCACCTTTCTCCCACTCTTTTCCCCTTCTCTCTCTCCTCTCTCCTCTCTCTCTCCCAGTCTTGCTCGACTCTCTCCTCCATATAACATGTATCTACAAATTGTGATTATCAAACTATAGCTATGGAGAGTAATTAATTATTTTTAAGTGGCTATATGTGAAAGTTTCTCTATTTTTATATATATGTAATTACGCAATCCAACAAACCAATGCAAGAAATTAAACAGTATTTAATGGGCTACTAGCTTAGCAAAATTGCCCCGTGAAATGAAATGGGCTCGTGTGCTGAAAATGGGCGGAGATTGATCCATTCAAACAGGGCCAATATCTATTTAATACTACATTAACCAACATGTTAATGGTCTTTGTTTATAGAAAAGATTTCAAAGAAAAAACAATTTTTATATGAGTTAATTATACTCCATTTGTCCCTATTTATTTGTTCATATTCCCTCTTTTAGTTGTGTCAATTTACTTGTCCATTTTGACAAATCAAGAAAGGATAATTCTTTTTTCCTATTATAACCTCATTTAAACTTCTTGAAAATTTCTAAGTTTTAATTCATGCTTTTTGAAACCATAATTAATAATGGTAAAATTGTAACTTCACTATGCTAATTATTGTTATCTTCATATATGTGTCATTTCTAAAGTGGATAACTAAATAGGGACGGAGGGAGTATTAAACTATAACAAATTCTAACTAGGAAAAATTGTGTGGTTAAGCACACTTATACTACTTAATTACTCATCATACCTATAATTTGCTATAATTATCACTTGTGACTAACATTATACATTAATCACGTGGGCTGACTTCGAGTTCGTATATTTTGGCCACATTTTTATGTGTATAATTCGCCATAATATACAGATACATATGTATAATATACAATTATCTAACCGATATACATATACAATTCACCTCCTCTTTCCCACTCTCTGCCCTGTCTCGCCATATATACAAATGCACATGTATAATATACAATAATATAACTGATATACGTATAAAATTCACCTCTTCCCCACTTTTTTTCTCTCTCTCTCTCTCTCTCTCTCTCCTCCCTCTTCTAATCTCGCTCGCCTCTCTCCACCATCTCTCAATCTTGCTTGCCATATATACAAATACATATATGTAGTATATAGTTATCTAACCCATATACATATACAATTCACCTCTCTCCCACTTTTTGTCTCAGTCGCCTCTCTCCTATCTCTCCCAATCTCGCTCTCATCTCTCCTTCTTGTAACACTTAGCTACGAAAGTTCCTCTTTTAACAATTTCACTTTTTTTATTCATACCGCAACCAAGAGGTTTTATCGTCACTTTTTTATGATCATAATGAATAATATGCGCAATTCTTGTATATCAATGTATATACATTATATATACAATATATCAATGTATATATTGCATTGTATATCAATATACGCTTTTCGCTTACTTTTTTTATACCTTCTTCAACACTTCTTCTTTGCTTATGACACACACAAAAAGAGAGAGAGAGAAATAAATAGTTTCCCATGAGAGCTATAAAAAGCTTTGAGTTTTTTGCTTAATCATTCTATGTATTTTATCATTCTTATATTCAGGAAAACTAAAACTTCAAACGCTTTATCTCTTTTTCTTCTCAAATTCTAAACTTATCCTAATTTTCTCTCCATAGATAACTTTTCTTTTTTTTTCATTCGGTGTTTGGTATCCAGATTGAAGCCCGACTAAATTTGAAATCAAATCGAAAAGTCCCACATGGGGGAGGTGACTCCGTACACAAGGGGACTTGAACCCGAGACCGTTTGGTTAAGGATGACGGATTACTTATTACTCTATCACGATCCTTGTTGGTCTCTCTGTAGATAACTTTATGTTAATCATTCATAGAATACATTTAATTTTTCAGCAAGAAAAACAAGGTCCAAGTGATTAATCTAAAATACCTAAAGAGGGGGAGAACTTCTAAGCAACCAAAAGATGGAAAAGGAGGTGATTTTGTTATTGGATATATATACATTGTGGAATTTGGAATTGAACTAACTAGAAAAAAGAAAAAACTATGGGATAGCCTTTAAGTATGTAAGTGGTTACCACTAACTAGCCTTTCTACAACTTTCATGCTTTGTTTAGGTGAAAAGGCAAGAAATCTATCATTATTGAAATCAATAACGTGTAACTGATATTGAGTGTTTCGAGAAATCAATAATGTGCAATTTTGAGTATTTTGATGCTTGAGAAAATATATGATGTTAGAAAATTTGAGAATATAGTTGATGCTATATTTGACTACGAATAAACATTCAAATTTATTTATTACATATTAGTATGAAAGAAGTAAATATTAATACTCAATTATCAATGTGTTATAATAACCATATCAACGAGCCTTTAATTCATTTCTTACCGTAATTAAAATTATGACAACATTCATTCATCTATTTTAAAACTTCATTAATCCTTTTTCGTCTATATATACACCCATATATTTTTGGGGGAATGTGATAAAGAATATAAAAATATATATTTCAAATGGTTTTTATTAAAACAAGTTTGTTAGTTTTTGCGCTCGTAATTTTATTTTAGAAAAAATTGTTGAATCCTTTGACATATATTTAGATCGGATTAAGTATTCTTAAGGATTATAATTTCCATGATCCGACAATATTGAATAGAAATGAGGATAAACAACTTATAACATATTCCCTATCTTTCTATCATATTTTACACTTGTCCTTCCAAATGACCGACTTTAATATCAAGGATGTCACTCAATCCTTGAATGCTATCCTTATGAACGGTCTTGACACTGCTAACGTCAAATACGGAAAAAAAAGAGTTGGACGATTTTGTCCTCGTGTACAATTCAATTTAATGAACAAATGTATAAAAATTAATGGATGATCGTAAAATATTTATGCTGATAAAGATATTACTGTTAGAAATTCAATGAAACAATTCCTTTAATCAATACAACATTGTGTACATCATTATTAGCATATGTATATTTTAGTGAATAAAAAAAAAAATAGGAAAAAGTTTTATGAGCCATTATTCAACCACTACCTAGATCTAGCAACTATAAATGAGTTAGTTCAATTGCCCCCCATAAATCATAATTAGGCCGTACAATAAAATGGGTTGCCAAATTCCTACCACCTATTTAAAGAAACGGCTAAATGAATGCTCAAACGCCCAGACGATTTCGTTAGTTATAATACTTAAAATCGCTAGCTACCAGCAGAAAGAATTATAGAGCTTTTATTGTTTCTTTAAATGTTGACATCGAATCAAAACCTAACACTTTTCATTCGATATTCATTATCTAACTTATATTTGTGTATAGATTGAAAATAACTTTATATCTGTCTGATTAAAAACGAATTAATATCATTTTATTTTAATCTAATTCAATAAAAGAAGTCACGTGTATGCTGTTTTCTTTCATTAATTTAATTAACAGATAAACAATTTATTGATGGACAGAATGATGCAAAAGTGTTGGTTAAACTTGTAGCTTGTGGACTAAGCTATCAACATTAACTTATTTTTAAGAAGTGTTCCTTTTTAAAAGTATTTTTTGTTTTTGAAAATATTTTGTGAAAAAAACATTTTTTTTCTTCTAAAAAATCCTACATCAAATAGTTTGCAAATCTTATGTCTTAATTTTTTTTTATAAAGAAAATCTATTTTCTCATCATCTGCTTAAAAGCTATCGTAAATATTAAATTTTTTTATGAAAAACTTGACCAGACATCCTTCTCTAAACTAAACATAATTTTCCACAAAAATAAAGTGACATTTTGGCCGAACAAGTTATTCTCACAGCCTAGTTAAATTTTCTTAGAGTCATCTAAATTATTTATACGGTCTTTTTATATATTCTTTAAATAGTTTAAATGGTTAATTATTATGATCTTTATTACTTTTAAGTAGTTTTTAAATTAATAAATTTCAATTTTTGAAAATTAAAATTTCTATGTCTAAATTCACAATAAAAAGTTAATATCAAAATTTCAATGATACTGCATAAATTGATAAAAAAGAATTTTTTTAAAAGGTATTTGCTATAGGAGATCTAAACCCGCTCTAGAAGTCCTAAGGTAGTAACTAGTAAGGTATATGTTTCAACGATACATTATTTTTTTTTGCTCTTTTCCACTCTTTTACCAGAAATTTAGTAGGGACAAGAAATGTATAAAATAAAAAAGCATAAAGCATAGATATTCCTAAGGCCTAAACTACAATTCCAATAAATTATACTCCCTCCGTTTTAAAAAGATTAGTCTAGTTTGACTTGAAACAGAGTTTAAAAAAAGAAAGAAGACTTTTTAATCTTGTGATTCTAATTTAAAGTTATGTGAAATATATCAAAATACCTTTAATCTTGTGGTCTTAAACATGTCACGTGAAAAGTTAAAGTTAAAGTATTGCCAAAAAAAGAAAAGAATCATTTTTTTTAAACAAATTAAAAGAAAAATCATTATTTTTTAAATAGAAGAAATAGATATTTTTAAGTTATAATCGTAGTTTAAGCGATATCTAAATATTAAGGAGAAGGAAAAAGTAGATAATAAGTACCTAAACTTTAGTTTGTTAAGGAACAAGAGAACATCATGATTCATGAGGGACTTGAAAGAAAATTACTCTTGTTTCTATCCCTTTTGTACAATGAAATGACATATATTCCAATTTGAATTTTTCATTCACCAATTCTATACTAATTAAGCAATAATAATATATTAAGGAGTAAGTAAAAAAATAGAAAATAATTAAATTAAGTAAAATGAGATGTAAAGTGGAGAAAAAGAAGAAAAAAACAGGTGTGTTTGTTAAAAGGAGCTTTCGTTGTGAGGTGACACGAGCAACTTAGTGGGAAACTGCTCTAAGGTTGGCAAAAATCTTACTTTTAAACTCTATACCTTTTTTAAAAAAATAAAAATTCCTAATTTAATTTCAATTAATGAATCTATGTCCCACACACACTCCAAAAACCAAACTATACCATTTGTTCCCCAAATTTTCTCTTGGCATTTATTTCCTATTTGACCTTAAATATATATATTACTTTAATTTCTTTAGTTTGGAAAATTATGTGAACATAAAAATTATTACAATTAAGTTGAATTTTAGAATTCAAAATTTGAAAAAACACTTTAAATTTCTTACAAAAGCTTTAAAATAACTCAAATTGTTTCTATGTCCTAATACATGATAAAATGTTCTTATTAAATATTTTTAATTTAAAATTTGAAAAATATTTTATTTATATTTTCAAGTATCCATTACCTAGAAAAGTTAAACATTCAAAATAGATCACTTTATTTAGTTATATGTATTCGCCCTCAATCATATTGATATGCATATTTTAAGAGGCCACATATTTTACATAGTTAATTTTACTATCTAATACCATATAAAAATATTTTTAGATTTATAAAATGTATTAATAAATACTTTATTATGAATTAATTAAAATTTGAATCCAAATGACGGTCGGTTTATTAAACGTTACATAAAGTGACAGGAACTATAAATGGAAAATAAAATAAAAGAATGGATTGCAAAAACTCCCATGACCCATAACGAAGACTTATCTCCCACATATATACACGTCCCCCGTTTTATTTGCAAACGGCAACAGAAAATTAAAAGGTTATTTTAGTAATATAAGTCAAAATTATGGGCATTTTCATATCGACTTCACACACACTTTTTATCACCTTTACTTGTGAAAGCAGTTCTAAACAAATAAAGCAATAGTGGTATTGCTAACCATCTTCATCTCTCTCAACTCTCAACTGCTTTGGGAAAGCATCAAATACTTGTACGTATACGTAATTCTTATTGTACATATCTCTGTAAATCTGTTGCATGTGAATATCAATCAATCAGAAATGGGCATGTGTTTATCACGGAGTTCCGGCCCCGTGAAGAAGCGGCAATCCAAACGTTTAACGAATCAATCGGCGGCCGCCGTTAATGGCGGCGGGAGCAACAGGTGGTCTAGGAATCGATCGTCTAAGAGAGACGATTCCATCATTCAGGAGCGAGCTCTCGCCGCCGCGATTCTCCTACAGCAGCAAATGCAAAACGGCGGAGGAGGTGGTGCTGTTCCTTTTGATCGTTCAGCTTCGCTTCGGTATCCGAATTCGAATTCTAAGAAGAATCAACCTCTGCCGCGTTCCTCTAGCTCTAGGGCTCGCTCTCTTACTGATCCTCTTCTTCAGCCTCACCAGCTTGTGAACCAGGTATCTGTTTTTTCTTTTTGCACTTCTATTATTTACTTATCAATTCTGGCATTTGCTTGATTTGTATTTCGTTGTTGATTACCTATTTATGGGCGATGAATCCGTAGCTTGTGAGAGTTTTCTGTATCCCAATTGATAATTAGATTTCCGTGCATCATGGGAATAATGCACTTAAATAATGGAAGAAAATTTTGTCACAGAATTAGACTAATATACTAAGAATTGTTTATTATGCTATTTAGGAATGCCACCGGCAGACAGTGAGATTTTAAGATGATCCTCTGTTCTACTTTGACATTATTTCTTTATTAGTCCATTAAAAATATAATCACACATTTCGATATATTATTGATGAGAAGGTATTTTAACCACAAAATGCTGTAACAAGATTAAGATCCCAAGTTCCAAAAGTGTTATAGCCTATAGGACATGAATGTTTAGATGTATTTATTACTACCACAAATTTCAAGTTTATTTTCTAAAAAAATTAATGTCACATCAAACTATGCCCAAAAAATAAAATAAAGCAGAATCATATTCATTTAAGTCAAAACTGACTGAAGGCTGGTAATTCTTCAATGCATCATCAAGTAACTTCAAAAATTCACTTGCTTGAAAGTATTGAACTATATTAATATGCAAGGTAGCAGAAAATGGTGTTCATTCTTTCTTTTTACACTACCTCATTGTATAATACATTTATGAAGATATAAAACAACGTTGTCTTAAGGTATTAATTTTAAGAAGACAAAAACAGTGCTATTATATGTTTTGGAAAAAATGAAAATAGCACAACTAAGTGCTGCTAATGTAATTTGAACGTATACATCATTTTAAACCCCAGAACATTGCTTTAGTAACTTCATTGTGAGTTTTGTGTTGAAATTCAGTAATATATGTGACACACAATTAATGTTTTATAATGTAAGTCACCTATATATAAAGCATTTTATGACCAAGGCAACATTGAACCCTCTTAGCAGCATGCAGATCCGAGAAAGCTCCGGTCTGTGGGTGAGGCTGTGAGGATAATTCATTTTTCTGCAAAAGTGGGCATTTTAGTCCAACATTTTTGGTACTAATCTACCCGCAATCTGAAATGGAAATTGCGGAGGTTGAGCCATTTTGTAGGTTTAGCTTAGACTTGGTCAAGAATGTATGTTCATTTGTAGTGGTTCATTCCCTTAAAGCCACTAAACGTCTATCTAGTAGTTCCAGGTAACTCAGCAGGAAACCGCAAATTGATGACAGTCTCATTGCACTTTAGCTTCCTTCCTGTTTCTTGTTTTTATGTGATCATACATATGGCAATTGGGCAACTTTTTGCTCCAGGAATACTAAGAGTAATCTTTTGCTGTCCAATCCCCACCCCACCCCACCCCCACCCACCCCACAAAAAAAATAAATAAGAACAGTCCTTTTGCTTTCTACTATGGTGTCATGGTGTGAGTTTGTCTAAGTTCAGTCTTTTTGATGTCTATCTTTGGCAGGAAGTGAAGGTTGATGATTTAGAGACGAACCATTTCGTCCTCGTTCATGGTGGTGGATTTGGGGCCTGGTGTTGGTATAAAACCATTGCACTTTTAGAAGAGGCTGGATTTAAAGTTACTGCAGTTGATTTAACCGGTTCAGGCATTCATTCTTTCGACACAAATAGCATCGCAAGCCTATCGCAATATGTACAGCCGCTCACTGATTTTCTTGAGAAGCTTGCTGATGGAGAAAAGGTTAGTTCTGTATCATTTCTAGCATTCTGTTTCCCACTGAATCCATTATTATATCTTGCATTCTTTTGGAAATTCAGAGCTTTAAAGAAAACCACATGCTTCTAATTCTTGGGCACTAGTGGAGATTGTCTGGTGGAGTGTTTATAAGAACTGAGTATATCAAAAAAAAAAGTGATTTGTAGGAACTTTTTATTCTTTGCCAAGTTAGGTGTTCCAAAACTCCGGTACCTGCAAAAGCACATTCTTTTCCATTGTCTGTTGTGATTGAGAGAAGACCATGCTCATTTTTGCTGTATAGGCGGTATTCAGTATAAACAACCTTCTTCCATTCCTTCTCCTCAAATGAGGTCTTACAGAAGGATAAGCATTCACATCTCTTTGAAGCAAAACTTCAGCTGTTTCAACATGATTCATCTTAAATTAAACTAAATACAAGTGACCCAGAGTGCGAAATCAGGAAACAGGGGAACAAGATGGAAAAGGTCATATCATCAATAATCATAGGAACTTGCTGTGTGATTTAACTTAAAGTACTCTGTTCCTAGCCAAGTCTTGGTGAAGATCAGCAATTCATGATAAAACAGAAAGGAAAAGTTTTCTTACATTGGATTAATCTATTTTGTTATGCTCATTGGGCAAGTTAATTAGTCGCAAAGTGAGGCTTGGATATATTACTTCATGATACTTTTAGATATGAATTCTGAGATTTGTGAATCTCCAAATCCCAACCTAACTACAGTGGGAAGTCCTTATCACCCTTCATAACTATGTTTGCTCTGTCATTGTTGAATTAAAGTTGGAATATTCTTTAAACATGTAGGTGATTTTGGTGGGACATGATTTTGGTGGTGCCTGTATATCCTTTGCGATGGAGCTCCATCCCCTTAAGGTTTCGAAAGCTGTGTTTGTTGCTGCTGCAATGCTCACTAGTGGACAAAGTGCCCTTGATATGTTCTCACAAAAGGTAAAAGTTGGTCATTTTGATCAACTACTTTCAATTGGTTCTTTTGAAATCTGCACTGCACACCCAATTTGACCTTTGTCCGTGTAAGTTTATGTTACATGTCTCCTTTGGTTATTGAGCTCATTGTTCATTTATTCAGGTGATCTACACTTATCCCTTATCTTAGTTTGTGATTAGATAATCTCTGCTAGATGTAAACGTAGTTTTCTCTTGTGAATATTTGGGGTGCGGCTATGACAGTTGAACTACATGATACAGATGTTGATTTCACTGTTCCTCTAGAGACAAAGTAATGGCTCTTGGAGCTCTTGCTTTAAAGTCAATCTCATTTTCACATGGGTTACTATGTTTCGGTAAGCATCGGCATCAGTGCTTCATCATTGAGGACATAGATGCCATGATATACTCATGGAAAAATTTAAACTTAAGCCTTGAAAATTAGGGATGTCACTGCTGTGCAGTTTTTCTGTGACATGCTTCAAGGAATCCACTATTCATCATGATAAACCACAAGAACACATGCTATATGTTTCAGGTGAAGGAGTGAACTATGTGCTCCTGTATAGTTTCTACAGGAACTGTCTGTGGTTTTGAGGAGAACTTGTGAATGAATCATCTCTGGTTTCTTGGAGAAACTTTGCTTATTGAAATGAGATCTAGAATATTTGATGAAAATTGTCCCAAAATCTGTCTCTGGCAAGGTAATAAAGAAAAAGAGAGAGAGGGAGAGGGAGGGGGGGGAGAGAGAGAGATTGAAGGTGACTTACCTCACGCTAACTTTTACAGTCCCTCTCGAAATTGGGTTGACAAAATTCTTGATACTGCATTTGGTATTGTAATTCTAGAATAAAGTGAATTAGAATTTAAAAGGATCCCTTGTATCTGGTTAGCTGCTTGTTTGACTAATTGAGTTTTAAGTTCCCCTGTTGTTAACAGAAGTTCATATTCATTGCAGACAGATTCAAATGACCTCATGAGACAGTCTCAAATATTTATTTATGCCAATGGGAACGACAAGCCTCCAACTGCTATTGATTTGGACAAGTCACTCCTCAGGGACTTGTTATTCAACCATAGTCCTGCTAAGGTATGTTGTCTTTGAGTTATAGATGAAGTATTTAATGTTTCATAAAATCGCAAAATCTACTTTTCCAGCTCTCCCGTTGATGCTAAAATGGACTCTTCCATGTAATACTTTTATTTTCTAATCTAAAACATAACTTGTGAAAATCTTTGTAATTTTCGTTACTGGTCAAGAGCACTACAAATTTGGAGTCGGGAGAAAATGTTAGGGAGTAAAGCGTACCAATATGAGTTAGCAACATATTTCTTTTGGGGCAGACGTCAATGGTGCTTAAAAGTTGAATATATGGGCTCCTGAGTGTGGTATATGTGACTCCACATTAGTAGGTTAGTTTATCCTCTGACATTGCCTGAGAGCAGAGTTAAATTGAGAGTCTTATCTAATTCCTAACCTGGCTCCTATATCTTGACATTAATTCATTCAGTGGATACCCTAAACCTGTCATATGTCTTGCTAATTGTTGGTTTATTAGAAGGTAAGGGAAAGACGTAAATTGATTTTGTGGGTTTTAAAATGGGTAACTGTTGTCTGTACTACTATATAGCTGTGGGGAAATTGCCATTTGTGAGTACTCCAAACTTTCTCTTCTTACCATTAAAATTGTGTGCAGGATGTTGCATTAGCATCTGTGTCAATGAGGCCAATTCCCTTTTCCCCAGTTTTGGAGAAGCTTTGTCTATCGGACTCCAAGTATGGTTCTGTTAGGCGGTTTTATATAGAAACAACAGAAGATAATGCGATACCAATAGCCTTACAGCAAAACCTAATTAGCAATAATCATCCAGAACAAGTTTTTCATCTCAAGGGTGCTGATCACTCGCCTTTTTTCTCCAAGCCTCAAGGTTTACATAGGATACTGGTAGAGATCTCCAGGATTCCATAAACTTGAAGTTGTTTTACTGAATTCCTTATTATTAGAAAAGTCACACCCACACAAATGTAGCAAAGTTATTGTTGTGTAAATTAACCATGTGGAATGTCCAAAGTAGCTGTTGGTGTACATGTTCGGTTTATCCAATTACTTTGTTCCATTTACTATACTTGTGACAGTGAGAATTCCCTTGACTCAGGAAAAAGAATGCTTTTAAGATTTGAATGTCAGAAACAAGTTATACTCCTAGAAATAAACTTGATCCTTTTTAAATTTTAATGGTCTTTTTTTCACATAGTTAATGATCTTTTTATGATTCAACACTTTTATGATCCTTTTCAAGTCAAAACTATTTGAAGTGCGAATTACTATTTGCTCGTTAGTCATGAAATATTAATTCAATATCTCGGTGTTGAACTTTAACATTTGAAAATTAAGTGAGATATTAGAATTCTACTTGGTATATTTAGTGAAAATCTTTTTCGTCTGAAGTTAGAAATCTTTTTTTCCTTCAAATTCATCTGACCCTTAAAAAGAAAATCATGTTTGTATGAATTAAGATAATGGACGTTTTCAGTACTTAGGTGGACCTGTAAGCTTTGGCAAGGACAAAAGGGAAGGCCGACACATCCCACCGACAAAATTTGAAACAGATTGTTGTCAGCTTTTTGCTATGTCAATGTTCTCAACAAATATCCTATGTGATAGTACTAGCAGCTTAGCTGTTTCCACCGTGAAAGAGCGGATCGTTTTATTTTTAATCAGATAATAATTTTAATTCTATTTTCTTTAATAAGAAGTCCTTTCTTTAAATTTAAATTAATTATACTTTGATATAAATATCGAATCACATAGAAAAAAAAAAAAAGGAGGAGAGGACCCTTAGCTGTTTCCACCCTGATTTCATGTCTATCTTGCATTTTTCCAAGTTGTGAGTTGTGACAAAAATGAACTGACAACTCACATGTGTTCACTTATTTTACTTCCATAAATCCCATGCACCGAATCAGCTATACACTATACAATTTTGTATTCCTCACAACTCACAAATAGGACCCCTTTTTATTATATGAATCCAAAAGAACTTGAAGCAATTATTTCTTGTGTCTCATTTTAAGTGATGGGAGTATTATTTTCTATAATCTAAAGTTTTTTTAGTTTATTAAAATAAATATTACTCATTATTATTATCAGTCAAGATGGTATTAGCATAATTTGGGATAATAGAGTATTACCAACACTGTGTGATAGACTTTGGGAGTGAAATGACAATAATAATTTATTAGGTTCGAGAGTAGAATACAATAGTTAACTACATGGAATAGTTTTAATCTGTTAAATTAATCACTTTTATTCTCCATCAAAATTTCAGCTAATTATTCTTTTTTCATAATGCATGTCAATTATATTACTATAATTAATCAAGTGACCCCATTTCTTAAGTCGGCAAAAAATTATTGTACAGTTTAAACAGCAATATTCGAAATGTTGTATTACGAATTCAAATGTTCGTAAATATTTATCTCCACCCAATAATTATAGGGTACATTAATTTAGGTTTATCATTATATCTGTTTGCTTCTGTTATTGGATAAGAGAACCCTCGATAATTTCCAAATTATCACACCAAAGGAGTCAGGTTAGAACAATGAAAAAATATAACAACGATAAATATTATGATAATTAAAGTGAAAAATAAATAATAATTAAAGAATAAAATATTGTGACAGTAAAAATAACAATATTCCTCTACAAACGAGATAACACTCATCTATCTAATAAATATTTTACGCTAATTCTCACCTCCTAATCTTTATATTTATTATCATATTATAGTTAAGCTATATGAATTCATATACCAACTATTATCTAATCCTCTTTCTCTATAAATTTTAATCTAATTATTTTTACATCTTTAAATATTCACTATATCCGACCCCTCACGCCTCGTAATTAAAACATCCTCCTCGTAGTATAAACAAGAGTCCGAAACCTAAAGGATGAAAATTGTTAATAAAAATTCTAAAACGGTATATGAATTTTTTTTTAAACCAAAACGGCAAAATCGCTCACGAAGTAGCGATTTTGTCAATGAGAAAAAACAAAATCGCTGCTATAGCAGCGATTTGTTAAATTTCATTTTTTTTTTATAAAAAAAAAAATTTAAACAAAATCGCTCCCTTGGGAGCGATTTATCAAAATTAAAAAAAAAATTAATAATTCTTTTCATTTGTCGCTGCTAAGGCAGCGACTTAAGACTTAAAGTTAATTTTTTTAAAAATTACTTTTTGCTTTTTTTTTAAAAAAAAAAAATGATTTAGATCAAATTTTTTTTAATTTTTTTATAAATCCAATTTTTAATTTTTTTTTTTAAAATCAAATAAATCAAAAAAATATTTAGCAATTTGATTTAAAAAATTTAATTAAAGTTTGTTGCCTTGGCAGCGATTTAATTTAAAAAAATAATAGAAAAATTGATTTAAACCATTATCTAATTACTTAAAATTATTTTTTGCTTCTTTTTTAAAAGAAATGGTTTAAATCAATTTTTCTATTATTTTTTTAAATCAAATCGCTGCCAAGGCAACAAACTTTAATTAAATTTTTTAATTTATTTTTTAAATCAAATTGCTAAATATTTTTTTGATATTTTTGATTTAAAAAAATAATTAAAAATCGGATTTAAAAAAATTAAAAAAAATTTGATTTAAACCATTTTCTTTTTAAAAAAAAAAAAAGCAAAAAGTAATTTTTAAAAAAATTAACTTTAAGTCTTAAGTCGCTGCCTTAGCAGCGACAAATGAAAAGAATTATTAATTTTTTTTTAATTTTGATAAATCGCTCCCTTGGGAGCTATTTTTGTTTAAATTTTTTTTTTATAAAAAAAATTAAATTTAACAAATCGTTGCTATAGCAGCGATTTTGTTTTTTTTCATTGACAAAATCGCTACTTCGTGAGCGATTTTGCCGTTTTGGTTAAAAAAAAAATTCATATACCGTTTTAGAATTTTTATTAATAATTTTCACCCTTTAGGCTTCGGACTCGTATAAACAAAATACTCATCCGCAGGCCAAATGGAACGTGATGAGGGGCACTCCTTTTTGTCGGTTCGTTTTAAAGTTCGCAGTTATGTTTTGAGAATATTTGAGAAATGATCCCTTATGTTAGGGATAAATTAAAAGTGACCCGTTATATTTACATATAAATTGTTTAATCTTATAAATTAGTTAAATCTAATTTTCTTTATCTACAATCAAATATTTAATAAATCCTAACAGTTCACTTGTAAGATAGTTATGAAAAACATATTTAACCTAAGCACTAGTGAAGTCAATGAAATTGCGATATCAAAAATTATATCAGACAACAAAATTAAATTGAAAAAATAAAAAAATAAATATCAAATAAAAATACGTATTCTCTTTAATCACAAGCTGACCATTTTCCCATTAGAAGAAAAGAATAAACATTTTTCAAGGATAGTATATTTAAAATTAATAGTGAATAGTGAATAAACACAAATATTTATATTTATAATCTACTTATTATAGTTTTCTTTCATTTTAAATATGTTAGACATTTGTAAAAAAAGAAAAAAATTAAAATTTTGTGTGCTTAAATTAACTTAGTTAGATGAATGTATTTTTTGTGTAGGATTAGACATATATGGGACCTAAATACTTTTTAGAAACATAGATAATAACGTATATAATTCTCATTATTCATAACAATAAAAGGTGTGGGTGGAATCTTACTTTCTAAAGAATTTAAAGGATCGTAGTTGCAATTGATTAATATTATAGGGCTATTTAGTATAATTACTCCTTTTCTTTTTCAAAATTCAAATTCTTTAAAACCTTTATTTAAAGCTAGTTATTTCCCCACCGGCCCCTCTCCTCTGTCTCTCGCTTCGGAATTGATACCAAAGGTATGGATTTGCTCTCTTCTTCAAGCTTTTTTGTTTTTCTGGTTGATGTGACTTTCTGTTTAATCTGAGTTTATTTTAAAATTTTAATTTCATATGCCGATGTGAATTATTGTTTTTTAGATCTTGTGCTCGTTTAATGGGAAAATTATTAGTTTGAGAATACTGGAAGTTGGTTAGTATAATTTTTATCATCTGCTTATCTCATTTTGGCATATTGAGCCCTTTTCAAGAGTCAGATTTACAATTCTCTCAGTGGATCTGTAGTGTTCTGTTTTGTGTTGAGTGATTTCCAATTTAAAGCATGTGATTTGCAATCCCTAGTCTCTTGGGGTCTGGGAAGGCTAGTATGTACGCAATCTGATTCCTACCTTGTGCTAACCCTAGTCCCTTGGATGCGCAAAATTAAGAAGTGGAGCTTGAACTTTTTCTTGGAGTGAACAGGATTTGGATAATGTAGTATGTTATGTGGATTTGTTTGATCTTTGGTTGAGAATGTTAGTTGCGTACAGTGGAGTTATGAAGCACCGCACCCTGTAGAACGTGATATTAAAAGCTGGTTTTGAAATTGGAGTAAAAGATTGTGCAGGTGTTAAGAACATATAGCTTATTGGTCTCTGAAAGTGAAGATGATCGTTAATAATGGAGTAACAATTTGCTTAGAGATGTTGTTGTGTAGTTGAGCTGAGAACAATTGTGTGCCTTTCCAGGTTTATTGAAAGAAATTGCTGACTAGTTTTAAAACTACCGTTGAATTGCTCTATTTTACAGTTTAATTAACATGTCGTACTTGATTTTTTTTGCAGAGAAGTTAATCATTAAGGATGGGCCGCGGAGTGAGTGCTGGGGGCGGTCAGAGTTCCTTGGGCTACCTGTTTGGAAGTGGAGAGCCTGCTAACAATTCTCAGACTGCTCGCAGCCAGGAAAAGGCTCCAACTAATGAGCCTGCCTCAAAGCCAGCTGCTGCTGCACAACCTGTGGATAACACCAAGAATGTACCAGCAGGCATTCACAGTAACAACACAAACAACTATTTTCGTGCTGATGGCCAGAACTGCGGCAACTTTCTAACGGTATGTTAGCTAGCAACTTCTTATGATTCCTGCTGCCATTATTTTGAACTTTGGAGTGCTTTTAAAGTTTGCAAACTTGTATCTATGTTGATTTGCGTAATCATTTCATCTAAAAGCTTAAACCTTCAGATAGAGAATTGAATGCCCAGGTTCTCTCTTTGATGCTTTGGTATTTTATTGGATCGTGGAATCTCATCAAAAAGCTTAAGTTGTTAAAAGAGATCACACATTCATTTACTTAATTATATATTCTACAATCTGCTCTACTAAACACACGACCTTTCTTAATTTTGAAACCATTCTTCTATCATTGGTTTCTTTCTTTCTTAACAGAACTCTTGTTTTGAGATCATAATACTCAACTTCTCAAGCTTCGTAACTTCGTATGCCTCAATAGGGGCATGAGCAGTTTGCATTTAGGCTTTGATTTTCTTCCAATGGAAGAATATTATAAATATCGGCACCTTTTTGGCTTGCTTAAAGATTTAAGTGTTACCAATCTTTGTCCTGGAATAATTGCAGGAAAGGCGTTCAACCAAGGTCCAAGCAGCACCTGGTGGTGGATCTTCCTTGGGTTATTTATTTGGTGATGGCAGCAGCAAGTGATGTCACAGGACATCAAGTTTCAAAAGTTTGCTTTCCCAGTTATGTTGGAAGTATGAATGGATTTCGTTTACTGCAAATTTGGAACTTCTTTTCACAATTGTAATAGTGTCTTAATTGACACAGGATTCAAACTGCTATGTAAGTGCTGAATGCTGTATTACCCATTATTTCTGTATCATGTGAGTAAAAACACACTTTTTCTTTAGTTTTATCTGTTGATCTGGAAATGATATAATGCTTTTATATTTATTCATATTAAGTTGAACACTATCCTTGCAGATGCCAAATACCATCCTTGCATGATAACATCAATAACTAACTTTTGGTGAATGTAACTCATCTACCCATTACGAGGAAATAGATCTTTTGGTGAATGTAATAACTTTTGGTGAATGTCTTGTGTGAAGGCTGAAATTGAAACAAACACAGAAAAATTTAAAATGAAACAGCCATAAATTACACTGGCGTACCATTTTCGGTTCTGCCTTGGCCTACGAGACAGACTCAAGAAAACCCTACACACATACTTGTCACCAAAATATTTTGATAAATGGGGTAAAAAGGCTAAATTGCCCTGGGAAAATAGTCAATATTACTTTCTCATGCTATACATACAGTATTTTTTTTCATGACAAGGAAGATTCACACGCGCTATCTTTAGGGTACGAACAGGATAAAATTTTCGTTTTTATACAATAGCTCGCAAATCACACAAGAGAGGTAATCCTTATGCAATACATATAAAATTACTTATTCAAAATGAAATGTCCAACCTCAAGATATTTATGTGAAGGGGTGTTCATGGTTCGATTTAGATCGGTTATTAGTTAAAATCAAAATCAAATCAATTTAAATCGATTTTTAAATTTCTCACCCCAATCAAAAAATAACCGTCGATTTGGTTCTGTTTGATTAGATTTTTACTATTAGAATAATTCACAAATAAACTATTACACAAACAAAGGGATTTATCCAATGTACCAAGTTTCAGAAATTTAAAAACTTATTATTAATGCATCATAAAGTTTATTTAATATTCTGAAGATCTCAACATCTTATTAATAGATTTTTCAATAAAATTACACGTTAAGAAATTACTTTTAAAAAAAAAACACCAATATTTCATAGTCAAAACTAATCAATTAACATTTTCTTTAGCTTGACCTTTAAATTATTCAATGTTATGTTATAAATTTTACAAACATATAGTTTGATGCATTCATGTGGCATCCACATGGCATTTAACAATTTCCGTTAATTAGAAGGCATTTTTGACCCAATAGTTTGACGGGAAGGGTAGTTTTGAGCCAAAATATAGTTTAAGGGCATATATGAGCTATTTCAGATAGTTTAAGGGTATTTTTAACCCTTTTCCGGAATTTATATATATAACTTCTCTGTTCAGTTTGGTTAAATTTGCGATTCATTGTTAGTAAAACCAAAATCAAACTAAATAATATCAATTTTTTAAAATTTAAAATCAAATCTAATCAAATCAAACAAAATATTAATTTTTTTAAATTGAATTGATTGAAATTGCGATTCGATTTGATTTTATAATCATAAGTATGAACCACCGAAGTTGGGGAAGAAGAAAAAAGAGACACCAGCTTGTGTGACTAAAGTTACGAAATTTGTTTAGCTCATGATAGTTTTTACATTTTTAAATACTAGTAATTCCTTATGATAGATGTTGGTAACACAAATATACGTAAAATTATAATCATAATAACATCTCAGTCATTTATAAAATAGAATTACTATTTTAAAATGCGGATGTATTACATCAAAAAAATAGTACATACAAAAAAAAATGTTGGTAACATAGGTATAACATAAATTTATAATCACAGTTGGAGGAAAGGATAAAAATAGTCCATTTTCTTTGGGTTAAGGCTCAAAGTAATCCTTAAATTTTCACATGGAGCACTAATAGTCCCTCATGTTTGCAATATTGGTGCACTTTTGGTCCTCCAAAAATTTTTTACGTATTTTTTAGCATTGATTTTATCCATAACCTATGTATGGGATGTTCAATCGTCATTTTATCTATTTAGTAGAAATAACAACTCCATATGAAAGAATATGAGAAGAAAAACACTTTGTTTTGTTTAGTAGAAATCGTATTCCAGGTAAAGTTGAGAGGTTTATCACGATAATTTTACGTGCAATAGTACAATTTTTTCTTTTCCTGCAAAGTCATATGTTAAGATGTTTTTAGTTTAGATGCAGTAATATTTCTAGTGAATAAAACAAGGTATTTTTCTTATCACCTTCTCTCAAATAGAATTGTTATTTCTACTATATATATAAAAAGACGATTTGACATTCCTTATATAAAAATTTGGGCAAAATTAATGTTAAAAAATAGGCAAAATTTTATGGGAGAATCAAAAGTGCACCAATATTGTAAACATGAGGAACTTTTAGTGCTCCATGTAAAAATTCAAGGATCACTTTGAGCCTTAACTCAGATGTGAGGGACTCTCACAGTTGCATCTCAAGTCATTTATAAATAAATTTAAATACATTACAATCAAATAATTTATTACATTAAACAAAATAATACATAAAAAAGAGTACATCTAAAAACTTAAGTTTATTATTGTTAAAATTGTAATCGAAAATGTTAAATTTTAAAGTTCATAGTGAGTTAGGAATGATTTTTTTGTATGTTTTCTAAAAAAAGAGTTTCCATAAAAACAAAAATATTACAGAATTGTTTTACCAAAAAAAAAAAAAGAGGAGGAGAAAGAACCCTATAAAATAATCAGCACCAAGATGGTTTACTAGATTACCCTTGGTCTCATTGGCGACTCTCCAACTTTATCCCTATCTAGGGTTTTTTCTTCTCTCCCGACTAAGAGAGTTCTCCGCTGCGCTGCTTGTTGTTCACACTCTCTATCTCTTGGGAAATTTCGCGGGCGAGGAAAATGACGACCGTGGTTCCTACTTCTGAGGAAGATCCCGTCCTCTCCGTCGTCCGGTTTACGGCGGAGATGTCATGGGCGGACGCCGGCGCCGAGGTAATCTATAGCCAGTTTCTTTCACCTTTCTGTTATCGTATTTATTGTTTACTGAAGTTGCACTGTCTCTTATACATGAATTTACGATACGCTCTCAAAAGTTTGATATTTTCTTGTAAATACTGTTCGGTGTTTACTCTTAAAGAATATTGACTCGGTTTTGTAGTTTTGTTAATCCGATGGATTGATTTTAGTATCAGTTTATTTAAGAAATAGAATGGAATGGACTAGAAAAGAGGTAAATGGATAGAGTATTCGTAGAGCAAAGCAGGAGTAATTTGGGGATGAAGTAGAAGTTCATATATTATTCTCCCAACAAATTATGTGGATTGGATATATAGGACTCATAGGAATTTTATTGAGTAGTATACATGGATATAAAATTTGATTGTCCATATGCGGAACTTCTCAATCGACCTACAGTATATGGAATGGCTGCAGAGGATGCATAAGAAATTATATGTGCTCTGATTATGGTTAGGATGCATAATGACTAACTCTGTTTTATTAGAAAGAATATAAAGTTAGAATCTGTTTGATATATTGTTTATAATTTGTCTTTTGAGCTATGCACTAGTGTTGATAAATCAGATCTTAAAGAACACTTCTACCTCTCCCTGAGAAAAATTAGAGGTTATTTTTGTTTGGGTCTGTGATGAATAGGTTCATGAGATGAGAGAATTATGACTACCCACTAGAAAGACTAATCCAATCCATAAGGATGTACCAGAAAATACAACAATCGAATCGGTGTATTGATCCAGATGGAGGGGCAAAAACATGAATTGAACTTGTAATCTTTTATGGAGGTATCCATTTCTCCCGGAGAAACAAGAAAAAGAAATCCCAAGGATATGCTATTTGTTTTAGTTTGATTTGTTGTCACTTATGAAATAACGGACTGCATTAATTTAGTGGTGTAGTTTCTTTGCATTCCTGCCCCATTTGTGGATTACACCCGGCATGTTTTTGTTGTTGTTTGTAGTTTCTTTGCATTCCAAACCTGCTCTTTTTCTAGGATTTATGCCAGTATACTTTTGCCAGATATTTTTGTCCCTATTAGAGATTCGATACAATGGAGATTTTGAACTGTTGTAGTGGGTCATGATTGTCAAAGAAACTTCTTGCTGAATTTTAGGGGTTACCATATGTAATATTACGCCCCTCTTCATTTTCTCAGCAGTTTTGTGCTTCTGCTGTTCTCCAATATCACATGCTTATCTTGAGTCTAAGCTCATGTTTTTCTTCCATCTCATTAGAGTTCTTGGAAAAGCGTACCAGAGAAACCATAAAAAAATCGCAATATGTCCTCTACTCTAGTAAATATTGTTGGAAGACTCCTAACTAATTCAGCCCCTAGGGCTTTGGTCTAGTGGTAAGAGCACAATACGTGATTTGTGGGTTAGGCCCGCATTCCAAGTGTTTGAATCTAGTCGCAAACAAAAGCATGGTACGTAAGTGGAGAAGAAACTTGCAAGACCTCTTTGAGTGGAAAGACCGGTAGTCTTGCTGAATAACAATTACAAAAAGAGGAGTTATTTGTAAATGATACTCCCTCAGTTTCAATAAAGAATGACCTATTTTCCTTTTTAGTCCGTTTGAAAAAGAATGACCCCTTTCCTTCTTTGCAACACTTTAATTTCAACTTTCCACCCACTTTGCATGTGTAAGGCCACAAGATAAAATGGCATTTTGGTATATATGATATAGCTTTTATGTAGGACCACAAGATTGAAAAGTCAACTTTAATTTCTTAAACTCTGTGTTAAGTCAAATTAGACCACTCTTTTTGAAACGAAGGGAGTAGTGTTTAAAAGACCCAAAAGAAATCCTCAAAGTCTGTCATTATAGCATCATATGAAACTTCCTATGGCAGCAACGACCCAAGCTGATGCCAATTGCAGAGTCATGGTTATGCACTTATGCTTTATACAATCTCTGCTGATTGTAGTCAAACTACTGCTTATTTTGTTGGTGCATTGTGTTAAAATATCCGAGAGAAAGAAACATGGAAACTCATCTGTTTCAGTAAGTGTCATATGGAATACTATACAATCAGAGTGGTGAAAGTTTGTTTTGATTGGACCTTTTGGTCATTGTACAAGTTCTAAAGTGGTGATCCATTTATAGACTGCAGAGCCTGAAGTTAATAGATTGTGTGTCGAGGCCCAGAAATGCATGATTGAAGGAAGGTGGTTGGATTTGGTTTCGCTTATGCTTGCTTCTGCAGATATAATATTTTCTAAAGCTTCTGAAAAAGGTAAAACTACATTTCTGCCTCATTCCAATCAACTGCTGATAATGATAGGTCCTGGCCTTTTCCATACTGTGGGGCTTTTCTTTTTCATCCATATAAAAGCAATTATTTGATTGCCTGAGCCAGTTATTGTCAATTGTCGTCTTATGTTTCCTTTCCCAGTTTCTGTTTCTCCCCCCTTCTTTTTTTTTTTGCTTTTGTGATTAACCTAATATGCTTTTTTTCTGCTCAGATCTTGAGTGCGTTTTCACAATCATGTGCAACCTTGTCAAGAAGCCTGAGAGCTTGGACCAAGTACATGAGATGGCAGAGCTCATATCTGCTAAAATCATTCAACAACCCAATGATAAACCCGCATTGCGCTTGAAAATGTATCTCACTTTGTGTTAATTACTTTGATTCCCTCAATATTTTTCAGTGGTCTCATTACATTTTTTCTCATCTCTTTTCAGCTTGTTCAATCTCTACAACCTGTTGGAGAACCCATACAGCCATTTCTGCGTTTACTTGAAGTCCCTCAAGTTGGCCACTGCCGGGAAGGTTACTGAACACATTTTGCCGTCCATCAAAAAGATGGATAACTTCTTGAAGGAGTGGAATCTTGGAGTCAAAGATCAGAGAGAGCTGTTTCTTGCAATCTCCAACATTTTAAAGGAAAGCAAAGGGTAAGATGGGAGTGACTTCTTTTTTGGACTATTTATGCTTATGATGGTGGCTTTTCTCATACTCGTGCATATTTGCAGCTCTACAAAAGATTCTTTCATGTTTCTTACAAAGTATCTGGAAACCTTTTCGTCTGAAGATGCTTCTAATATGAACGAGGCTAAGGAAGAAGCTGCCCGCGCAATTGTCGATTTTGTCAGATCACCTGATATGTTTAAGGTATTTCTATACTAAAGTGCTCTCTCACTGCAAGCAACTGAAATGGAGAAGAGGTTTGAGACTTGCTCTTAAGTTACACAAACAACTCAGATAGACTTATCCGAAAATAAAAACACAAATGAAAAGCTGTCCACAGTAATTTAATCCATTAAGGCTCCATAATGTGAACAGAAGTCTGACATCCTATCCTATTGTTTAGATCAGTGAAAGGCTTGTCAAATAACTGATCCGATTGTTTATTTTAAATTCTCAATTTTCCAAGCTTTCTCGCTGATATTTGATGCAATTGGTGTTCTGTGGTATCACCACTCCACGCATCACTGCTAACCAGAGTGCTTGACAATATAAGCCAGAATGATGTGACTAGTATATTACAATGTTAATTTTTTGACTTTTCTGGATGGAGCTGTTTGAATTTGCTATTGCTTGGCTCTGCCACCCACTACTGTAGAGTAGACCACTATATGATCAGAATGAAGACCTATCAGAAAAGAATTGAAGTTTTTGTGCTTATATGTTCTTGTGTTCCATAGTTGATTTCTGTCGTTTCAATATGGCAGTGTGACTTGCTAGATATGCCGGCTATAGTCCAGTTGGAGAAAGATGGTCAATATGGTCCAGTATATCAACTTCTGAAGATCTTTCTCACTCAGAGGCTGGATGCTTACTTGGATTTTGAGGCAGCAAATTCAGCATTATTAAAAACCTATGGTAATGTAATTACCTTTGTACCGATCAAGCCATCAATTTAGAAGGGGCTATGTCCTGAAACTTTTGATTGATGTTGTAGGACTTGTCCATGATGACTGTATATCAAAGATGAGGTTGATGTCGTTGGTAGATCTTGGCTTGAATGAATCTAGTCAAATTCCTTATTCTGTCATCAAACAGGCATTGCAGGTACATTTCTTGTATTATTTTGTTGATGTTTCTGCTCTGCATGTAGCTCATTTGGTCTTTTGTTCTTTTCAGATTGATGACATTGAGGTAGAATCGTGGGTTGTTAAGGCAATTACAGCTAAGTTACTTGATTGCAAGATTGATCAAATGAATCAAGTAGTAATAGTGAGGTGTGCTCTCTATAGTCAGCCTTCCTTTACTGTCTCTTCTGTCAGTTGGAGATTTCTTTTAAATTTTTTTCCTGTGATTGGTAGTTGCATTAATTGTTTGGTTGTCATTGTGTAGCCGATGTACAGAGCGTGTGTTTGGTGTGCATCAGTGGCAAGAGCTCCGTACGAAACTAGTGACTTGGAGGGTAAATAATTATTTTTCTACCTAGCTCTAACAGTAATCAATCTGGTTTATGCCGACTTACTAGAGATGTTACATCCCCACCCTCCCTCTGAGACGCCTCCAAAGCATGCTCCTATATTTCTTCTGCCCAAAGTACGAACACAAATTAGTCCAGCACGCTGCTTCCACACAAACATCTTTTCAGATGCTTGTTCATTTTTTATTCTTATTTGCAATGGGTCGTATGCTTGTATGGTTTTGAGTATTGTCTATTCTTTACAGGGCAACATTGCAGGTGTTATCAGCACAGTTCAAGCCAATAAGATTACAGAAGATAGCACACAGGCAATGCAAGGTTTAGCAATCCGCTGAATGTTCTTTGTGAAAGTCTTTAATTTTAGAGATTGGATTTAATTGGGAGAAATTGTTTACATCTTTTTCAGCTTGAAATTTTGATCATCTTTTTTTTTCTTTGGGCAAAAATACTGTATTTGTTAAATTACAGTAGCCTTTTCTTATTTTGTCCGTCGAGGTTTCGGGCTGTATTTCTATGTGACGACTGTCTTTGCTTTGTACTTTTAAGTTTGACTCCAGTATTTGGAAATAGGTTTTGTTGCCCTACAAATTCACTTGTCAGGATATCATACCAGAAGGAATTCCTTACAGGCTGGAATAATTCATTCTTAATCAATTCTAGTTCAGATTAGGTGTTGTGATTCGGCACAAATGTCACCTTTTGGTGAGTCTCAAATTCGTTTCATCATTATCTTGCAATATCAATTGTGCAACTCGTTACAATTTGTATTGTGATGTAAAAACTGTATTCAAGTTGGTGTTAAATTTTGTTAATAGCGTCGATCTAGTCCTGATCCATGGGCATACTACAAAGTTTAAGCAGTTCCAAGGTTATTATTACAATGGCGGGTTTGTGATTTTTGGTCAGTTGGTCAATCCGTACGCATAAAAGTGTGTTTTGCATGTGAAATTGTAGATGTGGTCAAAAGTGACTGAGGCGGACCTACCCTCACAGTAAGGGTACACGGATATACAATTTAGGTATATTTATACTATCTTAAATCGTGTAAATATTTTTTAGGTTCCGTTTGGCCATGCGATTGGTATCATGATATGAAATTGTAATATGTATCCTAAGTTGTAAAATTATTATAATAATATCAATTGTTTATTTAATCTTACGAAATAAATAAATATTTATGAAATCACATAATAGTTTATTATAAAGTTATTTGTTCTCTATATAAGTAATTGTTTTACCTTGCTCTATATCATCAAATTTTAATCTAATAAAAAAAAATTGAACATAAATTGAATATCTCAAATCATGATATGGAATTTTATATCATGGATTTTGAAGAATATAAAATCACATATGAGCTTAACTTAAAATTACATGTTCAAACGTTGATTTCATATCGTGATATTTTTTAAGTTAAAGTGGAATCTATCTTTAATGTAAAATAATACTACTATAAGATAGTGATGATTCTAACACCCTCTAATTCCTGGATCTGCCATTGATTGAATTGATGGTACCCTTTTTCAGATCCAAATCCAACCGTCGAAGACTCCGTAGGTGGTGAATGATGGCGTTTCCACTAAATAAAGTTAGGACAAAGGACATGATTATGTAGGACAAACAAATAAGTAAAGAAAAAGGGCATCTCTTATGCCAAACTGAGTCGTCTATTTAAACAACATCAAAATTAGAAAGGAAGGGGTAAACTTGATCAATTCTTGTAAAAACAAAATCCAATATACTAATATTAACGATGGAAGAAAATATTACAAGAAGATGCTCCTAATTGTACTAGTTGTCACCATAATAAAGGTGCAACAAGTAATTGGAGCATTAGAATGTAATGGGACAAACAGCAGCATAGCACCAGATGATGTTGATGAATTCTTGATGGAATCACAAACAAGCACTATGATTCTTTCTGGTAATGCTAAAAAGGAGAGTCTATCTTTGAAAGCGGCGGGGGATAGAGGAGAGATATGTAAGGAAAATATTAAAGGTAATTGCATCGATAATAAGAACGTTGACAAAACACGCTGCGTCCCTGGTGTTCGCTGCAAACGTGATGTAATATCCTCCTAAATATTTATGTACAAGTCTCAAAGGGCATCCTTTGCTTTACTTCATCTACTCTTGTTTTTACATTTCCTATTTATTATTGTCTCTTAACAACTAAGTGCTTTGACTTTTTATACTAGTAAATTCAAAGTGTTTTGTTTCAACACAATGCATCATTAATGTTACTACTATTATTTTCGTTGAAATAACAAAATCCTGAATTTGTATCACCAACAATTCGTTTCTTAATGTCTCTGTTTCACATTTCTGGTATAAGCCAGTTCAAACAGTAATGATTTTTATTTTAGTCATTTTTTTAAATTTTGTCAAACCAGAGTACTAGACCTCATTTATTTTCATTAACATTTAAATATCTAAATTTAAATGCACACACTTGATTTGAATAAATAATATGTTGTCTCTAGATCTGAAACTTTAATGTCGTTATCTTACCAAGTATAGTTATATATATACTTCTCTCTCCGTTTAAAAAAATATCACCCTATTTTCTTTTTAGTTTGTTTAAAAAAGAATGATTTTTTTTCATTTTTTACCAATATTTTAACTTTTAACTTTCTACGTGACATGTTTAAGATCACAAAATTAAAAAAACATTTTGATACATTTGACATATCTTTAATTTAAAATTATAAAATTAAAATTTTTTTTTTTTCTTAAATTCCGTCTAAATTAAATTAGATTATTCTTTTTGAAACAAAAGGGGTCTATATAATTTAAAAAAGTTGTGTAAGACCTATTCCAAGTGCATTGAAGCCAAAAGTTAAACCAATTATTTGCACCTTTAATTTCTTTGACTAGGTCAACTCTTTGATATCAGTCCTTCAAAATCAGTTAACCATTTAATTAAGATTAGTACTTATCAGCTAGGTGGAGCTTGTAGGTTCAATAGGCTTACTTGGGTTTGATATCCCACATTGACATTATAGTAGTTACTACTCAATTTTAGTTTCCAGTTTCCATAAAGTTGCACCTCAAGCTTTGTAGTAAGGGGTCGTTTGATACAAAGATGCATAATACATGGATTACTAATGCATGGTTTAGTAATGTATGGATTATTTTTTATTAAATGTTTGGTTCATTATTTCCTACCTAGTTTTATGTTTGGTTTAAAACTTTAGAAAAAATTTATTTTCTATTATACCCTTTAGTTATTGTGAGATTTTATGTTTCATTTAACTAGTCAAGTTAAATATTAAAAAATATATATAAAAATATTATTAATTTTGAGGTGTGATATGTCACATGATATATTTCTAATTTTTTGTTGGTCAAATATAACTTGAACTTAACATGAATTTAAGGCTACTTAAATTGTTCAAATACACTTAGCTTATTTTTTTAAAAAAAAAAAAATAGTTCATGTGGTCAATTGACGAACTACATTTAAAAAAAATAAAAAAATCAACCCAATATAACAACTCAAACATGGAGAAAAAAATATTAGTTTGTGAAATCATCAAATTACATGAAATAAATTTGGAGAATTAAATGAACATTTTAAATATTCTCATATAAATAAAAAAGAACATGAATTACAAAAAAAAAAGGAAATAAGAAAAAAGATTTGGGGATAATTTAGTCATTTAAACCTTGGATTAACTATCCCTCCCTTTCCTAGGGATAAAATAAGACCTTGTATGAAGTATAACTAATCCATGAATTAGGTTAAATAAAGTAACCAAACAATGTTTTTGTTGGACTATATTTTAATCCATGGATTGTTTTGATTAATACTTTCTACCAAACGGGTCCTAAGTGACATGTTTATATACTTTCTCCATTTCAAAAATATTAGCCTAGTTTGACTTAAAACGGAGTTTAAAAAAGAAAGAAGACTTTTTAATCTTGTGATTCTAAATTAAAGTTATATCAAATATACCAAAATGCCCTTTAATCTTGTGGTTTTAAACATGCCACGTAAAAAGTTAAAAACGGAGGGAGTATATTATTTGAATTTTTTTAAATTAAAATATTTATATTAAAGCTAGTGATGAATGATTCAGACATTATAAAAGTTGAACTCACTCTAGATCCAAATCCAAGAGTCTACACTTTTAAGCCGACGCTATCAACGGTTGAGATCCACCATATAGTTGGTGGATGTTTCCACTAAATGAAGTTAGTGAGTGAAGTGTGTCCATTCATTTCTTATCCCAGCTACCATTAAAAGCATTAATTGTATGTATGTATCAGCTCATATGCATCTATTTAAACAACACCAAAGTGAGAAATAAATTAATAACTCAATTAATTCTAGTAAAAACAAAATCTACGACGATGAGATGGATGATGACGATAATGATGCTCCTTGTGGTCGTGATAAAGGTGGAATCGGTATCAGAATGTAACGGGACAAGCAGCAGCATAGGTGCTTGTCTTCCGGATGACGATGAATTCTTGATGGAATCAGAAACAAGTAGTAGGATTATTCTTGCTGCAGGTGGTAATGCTAGATCAGGAAGATTAAATTACAAGGCGACAGGGAAACCAGAAATATGTAATGAACAAATAGTCGGTAATTGCATTGATAATAAGAACGTTAAGGCAACACGCTGCAACTTTGGTACCCGCTGCAAACGTACAATATCCTCGTAAATATTTATGTAAAAGTCTCCAAGGGTGTCGTTTGCTTTATTTGAACCAATAACATGATCTACTCTTGTTGAAGAAACGAAATACTTGTTTTTTTACATTTTGTATTTATTTATTGTCTCTTAACAACTAAATGGGTTGATTTTTAATTGTAAACTTAAAGTGTTTTCGTTTGAACAGAATGCTTTATTATGTCTTCAAAGTATTACTATGGTTTTCGTTTGAAATAACAAAAATCCTGAATTCACCTATACGCAATTACTAAGATTATTTCCACTTATTTGTACACGATTCAAAACATGAGCAACAAAGCGCTAAAATAAGTCGTTTCTTAATGTTCTGTTTCACGTTTCTGGTATATGCTAGCTTAGAGAGGAACGTCTTTTATTTTACTCATTCTTCGAAATTTTTTGTCTAAGTTCATTAAGATTTAAATATTTAAATTTGAATAATTAATATGTTGTCTTTAGATCTGAAACTTTAAGTAGGCGTTTGATCATCACGATATGGTATCGTGAGATGGAATAAGTGTTCAACATGCCATTTCACGCTGATTCCATCTCATGATTCCATATCATGACTTCATGAGATGTGATACCATATTCTCCAAAAAGCATGATATGGAAATTACATGGTCATTCCATATCATGATTTGAGATATTTTAATACAAAAATTGATCTACAAGTTTGTATTTTATTAAAATAACCCTACATTTATATCTACTAATCATTTATTTCATACTATGTAAATAAAATTTATAATCACATCATTACTTTTTAAAATTTATTATTCTCACCAACATATAGTTACTTTAAATCACACCAATCGATTGTTAAAGTGATGAAATATTTATGGTCTATAAACATGAAAATATAGTTGCGGATGATATTGACCAACAAATGGATCAATATAACAATGTTGGTTCGTCTTCTCAATTACATGATCGAGAAATGCAAGTTCAACTTAAAAAATTGTTCGTACTATGTGGGAGGATTATATTAAAAACCAGTACACTACAATTTATGTTCAATTTTTTTATTATTAATTTAAAGCTAGATGAAACAATTACTTCAGTGGATAATAAATACATTTGTAATAATTTATTATGCAATTTTATAATTTTTTATTTGATAAGATTGAATAAACAATTGTGAAACTGATTACAATAACGGCATTCAAGTTGGTGATAAATTTTGTTAAGAGCGTCGATGTGAGATCCAATGGTCTACACTTTTAAGACGAGTAGTTGAGGTTGAGCATACATATATAGCTGGTGGACAAACAAAGACTATATATATATATATATATATATATATATATATATATATATATCAAGTCAACTAAAGAAAAAGAAAAAAAAAAAGGTGTCCATTCATATCTTATCCCAGTGTGGGCATTAACTGTATATTTAAACAACATCAAAGGAATAGGTAACTCAATCAATTCTTGTAAAAATAAACAAAATCCAATATACTAATATTAACGATGGGAAGAAAATGTTACAAGAAGATGCTCCTAATTGTACTAGTTGTCACCATAATAAAGGTGCAACAAGTAATTGGAGCATTAGATGATGTTGATGAATTCTTGATGGAATCACAAACAAGCACTATGATTCTTGCTGGTAATGCTAGAGACCAATATCTATCTTTCGACGCGGCGGGGAGTAAAGTAGAGATATGTAAGGAAAATATTAAAGGTAATTGCATCGATAATAAGAACCTTAACGCACAACACTGCACCTATGGTAGCCGTTGCAAACATGATGTAATATCCTCGTAAATGGTCTCCAAAGCCCTGTTTAATTTGCTTTACTAGCTTCAACCAATGAATAATATCTTCTCTCTTGTCAGCTTGTTGAAGAAATGAACTTCTTGTATGTATTTGTTGTGTGTCAATTAAGTACTAAATAACCGGCCTTACACGATTGGAAACATCAGGAACAAACAACGCACTCACCTAAATCATTACTTTCAGATAATAACATAATAGAAATGTAAATTATAATCCTCTTATAGCCATAAATTGCATATATAAACAACACACAATAGATATTGGTTATTTGTAATTGTAGATATCGTCATGAGTTTTGTTGAATTCACAGGCGGGTAGGGATCCATGGATATCCGATATATTTTTTTATGAGCAACAAGGGAAAAAGTGATTTCACTAGTTGATTTAGTTTCCATAAATTCTATCCTTGGGTCAATAGAATTTCTTACTTGAACTAGAAACTACTGGATTTTACATTTTATATAAATATCGTCTCTTAACAACCAAGTGTTTGATGTTTATACAAGTAAATTGAAAATGCTTTCATTGGACAGAAATGTTTTATTAGTATGTCTCCAAAGTATTATTTTGGTTGAAATAACAAATCCTGAAAAGGTATTAACAATTATTAAGATTATATTTGTACACGATTGAAAACATGAACAACAAACTGCTAATATAAATCGTTTCTTAATGTCTCTATTCACGTTTCTGGTATAAGCTAGCTCAAAGAGGAATGACTTTTAATTTACTCATTGTCAAAAAATTTGTCAAAGCCAGAACTTTTTTGTTTTCATTAAAAAATTTATATCTAAAGTTAAATACACATCTGAATGATTAATATATTGTTGCTAGATCTGAAACATTAAATGATTAATTTTGTTATCTTACCAAGTATAGTACGAGTTAAGTTTTTTTTAAAAAAAGGTATATATTGCACTATTGCCCAAGTGCATTGAAGCCAAAAGTTTGAAAGGTCGATTGTCAATTTGTCATAGTTAGTGTGTTGAGAAAAAATCTAATGAAATTCAGTTCAAACTTACTGAATTTGCTTTAAATCGCGTCAAAGGATACTGAAGTTTTTACCATTGAAGCAGGAGGATTGTTCCCTTTTACTTGTTCATTATATTAATAGGATATTTTTATTTTTAGTTGTCACTTTTAGCATATCAAGAAAAAGAAAAAAATTCCCTCATGTGTTACCGTTAAGTGGTCAATATGAGCTTAGTCAATGAGGCCAGCCCAACCCAACCTTAAAATAAGTGGGGTTGGGTTTTTTTTTTTTGCCCATTTAAAAACGAGGCTTTTTAGCCCACCCCTTTGGCCCGTTGGCCTCATAGGCCCAACCCGCAAGCCTCAAAAGTCAACCCGTGAGCTATTAATTATTTAAAATATTTTTAATAGTGTTTTATTTATAAATATTTTTATAAATAAAAAATCAAGTCTTTTGCAATATCATTTTGTATGGTGAATTGTAGATGAAGATGAACTTAAGAAAATAATATCACATGTTGATTGAAATGTGATCTATGGTGGAAGCGGAAGCGGAAGCGGAGTCGTAAAACTTTAATTTGTGGGTCATGTAATATTTTACAATTTAGATTTGTTAAGTATTTAGGTTGCCTTGTGTTGCTAGAAATCTTTTAAACCAACTAGTTTTTTGTGAGAGAATGGTGGAATGATCAACATTTATCCGCTAAATCTTACTGATTATTATGTATTTTTGTATGTATTCTCCGAAGTGTGATTCATAAATGTACTTTTGTAAGAATTCACCGAAGTGTGTGATTTATAAAAGAATAACATTATTTATTTTTTGGTTGAAGGGCCAACTCATGGCCTGCTTAGGGCTGGATTGAGCTGTTATTTTACAGGCCCTTTAATTAAAAGAATCAGCCCGTCCCGACTTGTTTAACTCTCTAGCCCGTTAGAATTGAATTAGGTTGGATGGATCAGCCCATTTTGTCAGCTCTAGTTACCATCAACGATAATTATTTATTCCCAAACTAAAGGTAAAACATGATGCAAAAGATAGTAAAAGTAATTTGGGGGAGTATTTGCTTTAGTGTCACCAAGTAGCATCGCCAGAAAAAGGAAGACCAAAACATTCATATTCAATGTTGTAAGAATAGAGAGTGTGAGAAAGGACACACAATGCGTGGTAGCATGTAGGGTATTAACTTTAACTAGTGCAATAAACATGAAAATTGGTGAGTGATGGCTTTTTATGCCCTTGAAAATATCTTTCATCCTTCAAATTATTTGCTTCATATCTGATTACCCAGTGGCGGATCTAAAATTTTAGGGTTGTGGGTGCTCTGAAGTGAAAATGTAAAAAATACATGTTAACAATGAGATTCGAACCTTGATAACAACACTAAAAGAGTTTTAACTACCCATCCAAGAACCATTGGGCCAACTATATCATTTATTCATTGGGTGCTCTATGTTAATTTTATACAAATACCTATCAATTTCTACATAGATATATATATTTCGTAACAAAGTTAATGGGTGCTCGAGCACCCGGCAGACACCATGTGGGTCCGCTCCTGTGATTACCCATATAATTCCAAGTTCATCATATCTTTGTGAAACCAAGTTTATCCTCGTGTAACTTATCTAAATTCGCACCACTAACCACTCAAAACCAAAACGAGATAAGCAACCCATCACATCTTTAGTGGTGTGTAACTATACAAGTTACAACCTCCTTAGTGGACTTTCGTTTCCTAATACTTTTAAATTTTACTGTCTAAAATAAAAGATCCATCTAATATACAAGAAAAAGCCTTTTTATCTCGTAGTATTAAAAACAAGTCATGTTGAAATTAAAAAGTTGATAAAAAAGCAAACGCAATGAGTCATTTTTTTATAAAAGTACTAAAATGAAAAATAGATCAAACAAATCTAAATAAAAGTAATATTTTAAACATTATTTCTAAATATATAAATTTTATTCAACAAACTTAGAGCATCAATGTCTGAATTCACAATTTTAATCTCAAAATTTCAACCATATCACAAGTATTTAACAGACAAAGTGTTAAAAGTTAATTTGATAACCAAAAATAATAATCAAAGAGAACTTATTACAGCATCTGAAATTATTTAATGATCATTAAAAACACTAGCTATGACTAAAGAAGAAGACTGGGTCAACTTTGGCATATGAACCACAGATAAAAGAAGAGGATATGCCTTGGGAGTCAACACTCAAGTCTTGCCAATGGTTGTGTATAATTAATGGCTGTTCCTTGGAACAACTGATATCTCCTACCCCATGGCAACCATTACTTTACTTTTCTTTCTTTTCTTACAACAATTCATAACCGCCACTATTTCTACCACGTCGCCACCGTATAACGCCACAGTCTTTGTCTTGCTTAACTGTGGCGCACAATCAGCCACCACCGATGATACTGGCCGTCGATGGGATACTGATACTCACTTTCCAAATTTCTTACCTTCCGACTTTTCAAGCATATCCACAACAGCCACAGCTTCTGAACAAGATCCTTCGGTCAATAGAGTTCCTTATATCACTGGTGCTCGTATTATGAGATCTCAATTCACCTACACTTTCCGTGTTACCCCTGGCACAATATTCCTCCGTCTCTATTTCTACCCTGCCGATTACTCCGGTTTCAACAAAACTGAATCTTTTTTCTCCGTCACAGCTAATAATTTAACCCTCTTGACTAACTTCAGTGCTTTCTTCACAGTCTCTGCGAGTAGTAGTAAAGCTGTTCAAAAAGAATATGTCATCAATGTTGATGAAACTCAGATACTCAAATTAACTTTTTCTCCTTCACCAAACTCTTATGCTTTTGTTAATGGGATTGAGATACTTTCTATGCCAACTAATCTTTACATCCATGGAGATGTCAAATGGACTGGGCATACTAATACATATAACATCAATAACAGCACTGCTCTTGAAACTTTGTACAGGCTGAACGTGGGAGGCAATTTAGTTGCAAGCACAGAGGATACAGGGATGTATCGTGTATGGGATTCAGATAATGCATTTGTTGTTGGATTAGGCTATCAAACACCTCATTTTGATGATGCCAACATCACTTACACTTCTGAAACCCCGCCTTACACTGCGCCAACCATAGTTTACACAACCTCTAGGACTATGGCCAATCACAGCCCGGGACTAGATTGGGAATTCCCCCTAAACTCTGGCTTCTTCTATCTTTTCAGGCTCCATTTTTGTGAGATTCAGCCGGAAGTTAAAGAAATAAACGATAGAAGTTTTTCCATTTCTATCGGAAACCAAAAAGCCGAGCGAGAGGCTGATGTAATACAATGGAGTGAAGGCTGGAGAATCCCTGTGTACAAAGACTATGTGGTTAATGTTAGAAACCAAGATGGTGAGCAAAATGTGACGCTTAATTTGAGTCCTAACCCAGATTCTGCGTATCAAAATGCTATCTTAAATGGATTAGAAATTTTCAAGTTGAACGACTCAAATGGAAACCTCTCCGTGCCTAATCCTGAAGTTTTCTTTCCGAATAATTCACCATCAAACAACAATAAGAAAAAGAAATCATCACACATCATTGCTGTTATCACTGCAGTGGCTGTTATTAGCGGAATTGCTCTGTTTTCAATTCTCTGTTTCTTAATTTTCCGGCGGTGGAGAAGGGGAAAAGATCTTCATACAAGCGTTACAAAGTCATCATGGATCCCTTTGTCAATTACATCGGACTCAACCCAAAGGACAGGCTGCTCAGGCTCATCATCACTACCATCCGATCTGTGCCGACACTTTTTACTAGAAGAGATAAAAACTGCAACAGGCAATTTTGATGAAAAATTTGTGATTGGTTATGGAGGTTTTGGTAATGTGTACAAAGGGTACATAGACAACGGTGAAACCATAGTTGCAGTCAAGAGGTTAAATCCTTCATCAAAGCAAGGAGTCCGCGAGTTTGAAACAGAGATTCACATGTTGTCAAAGCTAAGGCATGTGCACCTGGTGTCCTTAATTGGTTATTGTGATGATAAGAATGAGATGATCTTGGTTTATGATTACATGGCTAATGGAACTCTTCGTGATCACTTGTACAAAACTGATAATGCTCCACTTCCATGGAAGAAACGCCTTGAGATTTGCATTGGCGCAGCAAAAGGATTGCATTATCTCCATACAGGTAAAAAGGATATCATCATTCATCGAGATGTGAAGTCAACCAACATTTTATTGGATGATAAATGGGTTGCTAAGGTTTCAGATTTTGGGTTATCCAAAATCGGTCCACTTAGTGGATCAGGAAAAACCCATGTTAGCACTGTTGTGAAAGGAAGCTTTGGATATCTAGATCCTGAATACTATAAGCGACAACAATTGACAGAAAAATCCGATGTGTATTCTTTTGGGGTAGTGCTATTCGAAGTGTTGTGCGCTAGACCAGCATTAATTCCTAACATGCCGAAAGGGCAAGTGAATTTGGCTGATTTGGCTTGTAGGAGCTGTAAAAAAGGAAATCTTCAACAAATAATTGATCCAAATTTGGAAGGACAAATCGCGCCAGAGTGCTTAAACAAGTTTGCAGAAGCAGCATACAATTGCTTGAAGGATCAAGGAGTCCAAAGGCCATCAATGAATGACGTTGTTTGGAATTTGGAATTTATATTAAAGCTTCAAGAAGCAGCTGATAATAGAGGTCATAAAATGGAATTCAACAGTTACCCGACTAGCCCGTCTTTCCCATTGATTATGAATGGTAATGGTCACACCAATATATCTACAGATGAAGGATTTGAGGAATTTTCGGGTTCACATGAAGTTGGAGAAAAATACACAAGCAGTGCTACATCCATGACCACAACTAGTGATGACAAATTGAAGAGTGACACCATCTTCTCTGAGATTTTGAATCCATCGGGACGATGAGATATGATAAATTACATATTAGTAGTTCTTTCTCTGTTTTCTTTTTCCTTTGTTGAATTTATGTCCTTACTATATGTAGATGATGAACTGAAGCCATTATTCAGAAGTATATAAGCTATAAAATACTTTCACTATATTTTGTTGAGTGAACTTTGCTTCCTCTTTTTGTTTGTTTTGAATCTTTTGCTTTTTTATTTTCCATTTGATATCTTGTATCTATATTAAAGCCCGGAAGGAAGCGAGGATCTCTTCATACTCAAAGCATAAACTTGAGCAGTGGCGTAGGCAAATGTATGCCAGGGTGTCCAATTGGACACCCTTCGTCCAAAAAAATACAGCAAATACAAGTAAAATAATAGACGAAGTGATTAAATAACATATTTTGGACATGCTTAGGTTGTTATAGTCTAGTGGTTTAAGATGTCTTGAATATGAATTTTTAACATCTTTAATGAGTCAGTGCTCACGTGTTCAAATCTCACTTGCAACAATTTTTTCCCCTTTTTAAAAAAAGCTTTTTTAGATTAATTTTTGGACCAGATTTATAAAATTTATGACTCTGCCACTGAACCTGAAACCTTGATTTATAGATGAGCAGACCATATGGAGGATGTATGTTTTGCATCTACCCTCTCAGTTTTGATAAATAAAACAAATCAAACCAAGCTAGGGATGGAATTATTAATTTCTTTACATGAAGTAATTATTCATTTGATTACCTGAAATACACGACTCTCATTTGATGTGTCATCGTCACTCATATACAATAATATTCAAATGGAGGGATCCACAACCTTTTCAAAGTATTATTAAACGGAAAAAAAGTTGATGTCGTAAGAGAAAATACCTCTTATATCATTTCTTGGTTAATAAACATGCAAAAGTAGATACACTTTTTTTTTTCCTTTTCATTTTTCCTTTTTAGTGTTGAAAAGTCGGTTCAAAATTTAACAAAGAATCATCCAAAAATTCGAAAGAAAATAATTAAATACCTTTCATATCACGTAAGTCTTTAGTGTATATGGCCAAGAGGAATTATTGAGCGCAACATAACAAAGACTTGCATTAAGAAAAGTCTTTTGGTATGGCCTACAAGAAAAGATAGACACCCCAATTAACAATTTTTTATTTTTATTATTTATTTCTATTGTTTTGTTTTTTTTATCTTTTTCCTTTTTGTATTCTCCTGGTTACATATATGGTTCCCATTTTTAGTGCAATAAATCCCTATTATTTGCACATTTAATTTCTCAGTCATTGTTTAACACAACCTCCATATGAGCAATTATGAACTTGTCACCGAATTTCCACAAATGTCTCAATTGATATGTTTTTATTGAATTTATGAATTATATATATATATATCAATTTATTGTAGCGAATAATATTTAAATTACTTTTATCATTTATTTTTTTGGATAGATTAGTGAAAGTTCCATTGATATGGCCCTACGAAGAAGATTTTTAAGCTGAAAAAAAAAACAAATTAATCACATCAAGAAAAAGATCTTTCATATTTCACTTGCCCTTAAAACAAAGCTAAAACACAAAGACTCGGACTAGTCGTCTTGATAATAATAACTTTTAAAAAAGTTAGACTTTTAATGTGTATCATCACTCGTACAAAATAATACAAATATGATCCACAATAACTTTTAAAAAAGTTAGAATTTTAATGTGTCATCATCACTCGTACAAAATAATACAAATATGATCCACAATTTCTTCATAAAATTATCAACAAGATCATACGATCATACGATTACTTTTCAAAATGTATAAAAAAAATACTATTTTACTTGCCCTTAACAAAATTTTAAAATCATAAAAGATCATACGATCTTTCTATTTTATTTTATTTTTGGCTAAGGACCTTCATGTTTTAATATAATATAGATGAAAATAAATACTCTCCATCTTATTTTATGTGATACTTTTCGAATTTTGAGATTGAAATAAATCTATTTTTTACCATAAATTTCTTATCGATCTTTTAAACAGTTTGAATTATCAATTATTGTGAATTATAATACTTTTGCATAGTTTACAAATATATAAATTTCATTTTAAGAAAATTCATGATTCCATGCGTAAATTCCCGATCAAACTTATATTATTTGACTCTCGAAAAAAATGTGTTATATAAATTAGGACAAATAGAGTAATATTTTCATCTAGAAAAATTACATATAAGGAAGCTATATATATCTTAAATTACTAATCTTACTCATCTTAATAAGGTAACAATCCTCCACTTATTATTAACTAGTGGTTTGATGTGTGGTGAAGTATAGTTATTTTTGGGATAAAATGTAAAACTATTTTATTTTGTGTTTGGTTGGAGGTATTAAACAATTTTGAGATTATTTATCCTATCATTTATATCTTAAAGATAGAATAAGTTATCTTTCATACATGATGGAATAACTTATCACGTGATAACTTATGGTGAGATCAAAACGGTGCTTCGATTGACTTAAAAGTTGGTCAAATTTATTTTAAAATCAATTTTTGACTTTTAAAAGTATTTGACAAATATAAAAATAATTTAAATAAATTTAAAATAACTTAAAATAAATTAGCAAATATTTGACAACGTTAAAACAAATTAAAATGACTTTAAAAAGTTATAAACCAAAAGTAGATCTCTCCCTACTTTTAGTTTTTTAACTTAAAAGCTAATATTTATTTAAATCCAAACAATCTTTAATTATTTTGAGATGACGTACTCCTAATCAAATGACTAGAGAACACACACTCATGTTATGTCATTGGTTAATAAACATGCAAAAGTAAATACTACTTATTTAATTTCTTCTTTGTCAATTTTCGTTAGTGTTGAAAAGTCATGTCAAAATTTAACAAAGAAATCATTCAAATTCCAAAGAGAACAACCCAAAAAACTTCTATTTCACGTATGTCTATACTCACATGGCCTACTGTTCCTGTGGAAAATAATTATTGAGTGGAAACTATGGAAATAGACACCAATTAACTAGTTTTCTTCATTATTTCCTTTTTCGTTTTTGTATTTTCTTAGGTACATATATGGTCCCCATTTTAGTGCAATAATTTCTAATTTTTAGATTGGCAGTCGAGCGGTGCGGAGCTTAATCAGTAAAAGTTTTAATCTACTTCGTTTCACCCCACATAATATTAATTTCTTTTTCTTTTCAATCTATCTCATCCGTCCGTCCTGTATAGATTCGCTCCACATATTTTTTTAAATATTTTTTCTAGTTAAATTTGACACTAAAAAAAATAAATTCATTTTTGTCATTAAATTATATTAATTTAAGAGGAGAGTGACTTAAAATTTATTTTTTAGAGGTTAATTGAGAAAAATGTAAGACATTGTATTATTTCTTATTGAGTCATTTTTATTTAATATCTTAAATATTTTAAAAGCTTTAAAAATATTATTTTAATAAATAATATTCTATCACTTTTATAATATGTAAAAAATTAAAATTAAATTTAAACACACATATTTCATATACTTGTTATCCGCTCTACTCCACCCCATTATTTTTTTAAAAAGAAAAATCAATTCAACCCGCCCCGAATCTCATCCACCCCACAACCATAAACCGGCTCCATCCCACTGTAATAGCACCTTTAATTTCTCTTGCCTTTCTTTGACTAGGTCAACTCTCGGATATCACTGATTTTTCAGTCCATCAAAATCAGTTAACCATATAATTAAGTTACTAATAGAGTATCAACCAACGGCTATATAATTTGTTATTACTTGGATAATAGTATATTTAGAAACAACCCAAGTTCTCAAGTTCTAGAAAAAAAATATGGGTCAAATTTTGATATTTGAGAATTTTTACAAACTTAAAACTCAGCCCAAAGCTTTTATATTTTATAAAACACCATCATTTTTAATTGGAAAAATTATTTGAATGGAATCTTTTAATGAATAATTATTAATTTTAGTGATTTTTTATTTATTACCATAATAGCAATGCTATTTTAAATCTACAATATATATTAAAAGTGAATTATGTATGTAATATATATGTATTATAATTATTTTTTAAAACATATTATGTTTGTTTGGTAAGAATTTGACACATTGTATTATAAGTGTATTAAAAATGTGTGATAAATGTATTTTGCAACAATTAAAGTTGTATTATATGTAAATGAAAATTTGTTCTTTATAATATGTATTTATTATATATATATTATAAATGTATTAAAAGTGATCAAGTGAAAATAAATATTATTGCTATAAATAGTAAAAAAAATATTATTACAATATATTTATTTAAAGTTCCCTTTAATTTTGGATAAATTTCATTTTCTATTTGTTGTGCAAAATTTATATCATTATATGCATATTTTATACAATTTTTATTCGAACTTGCTCTTCTGAAAAGTCACTTCCAATTATACAAGAAATAATAGTAGTTCTTTTATATATATATATATATATATATATATATATATATATATATATATATATATATATATATATAAGTCAATGATAATTTCCTTTTGATTTGTTCTTTTTTAACAATTCATATTAATTATATTTGTTTTCATGACTTTTCATATAACATTTTCATTATAAAATGATAATATATACATTCCGTTTCCACCTTCTCTTGTTTGTTTTTATCACTTTCTGAGTGTTTTATGTTATTCTGTTTTAGAGTTTAACAACAATCATTCATAATGAATGATAATTAACAGGTTTTATGATTTCTCTAAAATGCAAATAAATAATAAGATTAAGAATATTGCATGAATGTGTGAAGAGGGAAAAAATTAATATGAGAAAGGGACTAGAGGTTACTATTCTCCACTAATTATATAGTATTAAGTTAATTAGTAGGGGGTAGGGGGCTGGTAGGGGGTGTGGGTGTGGGTGTGGGTGGTAGGGGTAGGGGTGGGGGGACGATGGTTGGGGGTTCAGGATAAGGTGCAAAAATAAATTTTTGAAGTTGAAACTATTTTTTAAAAACAAACTTAATTATTTTTTTTGGGGTCGGGGTGGGAGAGGTGATGGGGGACGATGTTAGAGATGAACAAATGAATTTTTGAAGTTGAAAATATTTTTAAAAAATATACTTAATTTTTTGGGGGCTGGTGTGTGGGGGTGGGTTGGCGGGGTTGAGGGAGGGTGAAAAAATGATATTTTGAAGTTCAAAATATTTTTTAAAATTAAACTTTAATTATTTTTTTGGGGAAGGGTGGGTAGAGGTCGAGAGTTGAAATATCAATAGACACTCATATATAAAAGTTTTGAAAAATCGCTTCTAAAACTTGTTAATAGAAGATTTTTTGAAAATTTAAAGGAAACTCGCAATATCCATATTTGACCCGTAGTTTACCATTAAAATATGGGTATAAGCTTAAATATGACTCATATCTAAAATTACTCTATCAATCCATATTTAATGAGCTATTTAGACGGATCAGTAAAAAATAGAATTAAATTGCCAACACATAGTGTTAACTAACATCTCATAATCATTGCTTAATAAACATGCAAAAGTAGATACTTTAATTTTTATTTCCTTGTCATTTCTCCTTAGTGTTGACAAGTCAAGTCACAATTTAACAAAGAATCACCCAAATTTCCAAGAAAATAACCTTTTATTTCATGTATGTCTATACTCATATGGCCTACTCTCTAGTGGAATATACAATATAATTATTGAGATGGAACATAATAAAGACTATATATATATATATATATATATATATATATATATACATTAGGAAAAATCGTTTGCATGGGCTGCAGTAAAAAAATAGACCCCAATTACCAAGTCTTCTTCACCTTTCATATTTAATTGTTTCCTTTTTCTTTTTATATATATATTTTCCTATGGTCCCTGTTTTAACTGCAATAATTCCAAATCTTTGCACCTTTTAATTTCTCTGTCACTCTTTGACTAGGCCGCTACTTTATACTTGGAGCAGGTTTGCCATGGGTTTAAAAACTATTTATTTCTACACTTAAAATGACTTTTTAAAAAAGCATTTTTTAAAAATTAATAATTTATATTTGATTAATTCATTAAAAAATTTTATTATAGCAAATTGTATTTGATTATTTTTTCAAAAAAAGAAAATGCTTTTTTAGAGTCAAACAAGTGTCCATGTACTTTTAATATTAAGATTGTTTTATAAAGAGAAACTATTTTAAATCCCTATTATTAATAATTTAATTAAATTAAAATTAACATATTGAAAATTCCATTTAATATTATACTTTTTTTGGGAGGACGGTATCTTTACTTGTTATTCTCTTTTCTAATGTTGCGAAAATATAATTGTTACTTTTTTTTTTGAATTATGTAAAATAATATAAAATATAAAATAATATTATTTAAACATAAAATCAAATATTAATTTATTATAAACTTAATAAACCTATGAGATATGCTAATTAATAAGAAATACATTAGTAAAAATGTATATATAGGAAAGAGATATTTTAGTTTTGAAAAAAATAACTTTTATGTTTGCGGAAATTTTAATCTTCTTTCCACCCGTCAGAGAAACTGCTTATGGTTCCATTAATAAACAATTTATAGATTTGCCAAACACTTTTAACTTTTTTTAAAAATATTAATTTTCTCAAAATAAGTATTTTTTGGCAACTAACAATAATGTCAAATATGCTCTTAAAATGCTGAAGGAAAAAAAATTTAAAGATGATCCGTATTGCTTTGTATCCTTGTTAAGTTTGGTGATAGAGACATATAATAATAAATAGTAGATTTTTATATTGGTTAGGAAAAATACACAAGTTACCTTTCAATCTATATCTAAAATTTTAGAGATACACTTATACTTTAATAAGGTCTTATTATTCTTTCAAACTTATTTTATAAATAATTTTTTATCCATTTCGGTCTACGTGTCATAAAAAATTGTCAACATGCGTTGGGGCTATATGATAGTGCCACGTAAGTCAAAAAGGGATAGAAAATTATTTATAAAATAAGTTTAAGATAATAGGACCTTAGTATAGTGTAATTGCGTCTCTGAAATTTCAGACATAATTCGAGGAGAGACTTATGCATTTTTCGTATAGTTACTATAGTTTTGGTAATTGTTTTTGTACTAAACTTGAACAAAATGGTCTCGGTGAAGGTCAGTTTTTATTACAGAAAATTGGAAATAACAGAAATGACTTGATCTGTACACCAAATAGCAGAGAAATTTCATAACAACGCCATGTTATTCATTGCTCTCCTATTACATCTAATGACAGTCACTATGACTGTCACGCCACAGTACGATTACACTGCCAGAGACTATCTTTTGCTGAATTGTGGCTTAGCATTGGAACGCACAAAATTAGCAGACCCCATTGAGGATTTCGATGGCCGTCGATGGTATACAGATGCCCACTACCCAAATTTCCTACCTATCAACTTTTCAAACAAATCCACAATAGCCACAGCTTCTGAACAAGATCCTTCAATCAATAGAATTCCTTATATGAGCACCCGTATTATGAAATCTCAATTCACCTACACTTTTCGTGTTTCCCCTGGAGCCAAATTCCTCCGTCTCTATTTTTACCCCGCCGATTACTCTGGCTTTGACAAATCGGAATCTTTTTTTTCAGTCACTGCTAATCATTTTACCCTCTTCAGTAACTTCAGCGCTTTCTACACAGTCGCTGCAAGTACCAATTCTAGTAAAGCTGTTCGAAAAGAATTTGTCATTAATGTTAATGAAACTCAGATACTCTATATAACCTTTTCTCCCTCGCCAAACTCTTATGCTTTTGTTAATGGGATTGAGATAGTATCCATGCCGACCAATCTTTACATCAGTGGAGATAATCACACCAAATTGGTGGGCCAGGATGATCCTTATCCCATCTATAACAACACTGCTCTTGAAACTTTGTATAGGCTGAACGTGGGAGGACATTCAGTTGCTAGCATGGAAGATACAGGGATGTATCGTGTATGGGATTCAGATAAGGAATTTGTTGTTGGATATGGATTTCAAACTCTTAAATTTGATGTCAATATCAATTACACTACTGAAACCCCGCTTTATGTTGCACCCAGGATAGTTTATGCAACCTCTAGGACCATGGCCAATAACAGCCAGAGCCTGGATTGGATATTCCCTCTAGATTCTGGTTTCTATTATCTTTTCAGGCTCCATTTTTGTCAGAATCAGCACGAAGTTAATGAAACAAAACACAGGGTTTTCGACATATACATTGGAAAGCAAACGGCAGAAAAGCAAGTTGATGTAGTTGGACTGAGTGGCGGATGGGGAATCCCAACGTACAGAGACTACGTGGTGTATGTGAGAGACCCAAATGTCCGACTAAGCAAGGAAAAAGTGTGGCTTGAATTGCGACCTAACATGAAAACTAGAGCTGTGTATGATATTGCTATGTTAAATGGCTTGGAAATTTTCAAATTGAGCGATCCTAATGGAAATCTGGCCGTTCCATATCTTGAATTGCCCTTCGAAGGTTCCATTGAAAAATCACCACCACTCCCAAACAACAACAACAACAAGAAAAGAATATCATGGCATATCATTCTTGCTATCATCGTAGGTGTGACTAGCACTATTGTTGTTTTCTCAATTCTGGGTTTCTTAATTTCCCAACGACGACAAAATGATTCTGGTACAAGTGTTCCCAAGTCATCATCACTACCATCCGATCTGTGCCGACATTTTTTAATTGCAGAGATAAAAAATGCAACAGACAATTTTGATGAAAAATTTGTGATTGGCTATGGAGGATTTGGTAATGTTTATAAAGGGTACCTCGACAATGGTACAATCACAGTTGCAGTCAAGAGATCAAATCCTTCATCAAAGCAAGGGATTCGCGAGTTCCAAACAGAGATTGAGATGTTATCATCAAAGCTAAGGCATCGACATCTAGTGTCCTTAATTGGTTATTGTGATGATAAGAATGAGATGATCTTGGTTTATGATTACATGGCTAATGGAACCCTCCGTGATCACTTGTACAATACTAACAATGCTCCTCTTCCATGGAAGAAGCGCCTTGACATTTGCATTGGTGCAGCTAAAGGATTATATTACCTCCATTCAGGTAACTAATCAATAATAAATTACTATATCATTATATTATTGGGTCAAATACAATTTGCAGAACTTGACTCAACCTCTCAAATTGGATTTTGTTTGTTCGAATTGCATTTTGACATGTTTTGATTCAATAGTAATTTGATGGGTCATTTTTGGTTTTATGTCAAGCCAATAAGCAATTTACGATCCAATTAGTTTAATTTTGAGTAAATTATTTGATGAAAGTTGATTTTGTTGCTATAGGTACCAAACATGCGATCATTCACCGTGATGTCAAGTCAACTAACATCCTATTGGACGATAAATGGGTTGCGAAGGTGTCTGATTTTGGGTTGTCCAAAATAGGTTCAGTATGTGGGACAGATACTACCCATGTTAGCACTGCAGTGAAAGGAAGTTTTGGGTACATAGATCCTGAATACTACAAGCGCCAACAATTGACAGTAAAATCCGATGTTTATTCTTTCGGGGTGGTTCTGTTTGAAGTGTTATGTGGTAGGCCAGCAATAAACCCAAACTTGCAAAGTGGGCAAGTGAATTTGGCTGAATGGGCTTGTAGGAGTTGTGAAAAAAGAAATGTTGAAGAAATAATTGATCCAAACTTGAGAGGACAAATAGCCCCAGAATGTTTAAGCAACTTTGCAGAATTGGCATATCATTGTTTGAGGGAACAAGGGGTTGAAAGGCCATCAATGGGTGACGTTGTAAGAAGTTTAGAATTTTCATTACAGCTTCAAGAGGTAGAAGGATCCTCTTTTCCGATGATTATTAATGGCGATGCTACGAATGAAGATCATGAGATAAGTGAAGTTGAAAGAAAGCTGACAAGCAATGATATATCCATGTCCAACAGTACAAATGCCAATTTGAACAATGTTGCCATTTTCTCTGAGATTGTAAATCCATTGGGTCGATGAGGCTTTTCAGGCTTAAGGTCCATCTATTTGAATCAATTTTTCTTTTTTTTTTACCGGTTAAACTTGTTAAAGACAACTTACAGGAATCCATTATATATTAATTTAAGGCTAACCCCTTCTTTATTTGGATAAAAATTAATGATGAAGTTTCACTTAATTCTTTTTACAAATTTGATTTGAAAAAAGTGGAAATACTCCATAGAAATTAATAACTATTGCATCTTAAAAAACATATATACACAATTTGAACTTCCAAGGATCTGATAAAAAGAAAAACGCAAACAAAGATTCCATTGACGTGAAATTATATAGAATTAAATATTTCTTTTTCTACCTTAAATAATTTAGAATTCTTATTTAACATATCGGACACTCGTACACAATATAATAATACACAAATAAGAATCCGGAGGGATCCACAACTTCGTCACAAAATTTTTAGAAACTTATGTTCATACACTTTAATATAATAGTGGGAAAATAAATAATATCTCACCTGAGAGAAGTACAGATAACGGGGGCGGGTGGCTTGATATAAATATTGATAACGTAGGGATTATTTTTTGTCAAGTGTTTATTTTATTCTTTTTCACTTATTTTTGTATTTAATTTAAAATTCTATAAAAAAAATTCTTTTTTGTTATACTCTTATGTTATTTTTGAGATTGTTTATTTCATGTAATTGAGTCAAAATAGATAACTCCCGGACAATATTATTTTTTTGTAGGATTTTCTATTCCATTTAATTGTTATTAATTTTAAGGTGTGATGTACTACTAAGAAGATCATTAATGGCACGGTATTGTAATCATTTAAAATTTATTAAATATAAATTTTATAAATAATTCGGATTATATTAAATTGATAAATATATTAATCCAAATAAATATTATGGATTAATATAATTGAGTTAAATATTTAAGTCCATAAATATGGACTTAATTAAAGTCTAAATTAATTGATTTGAGCTACAATTGATGAACCCAATTTGTTAAGCCCAATTTCATCTCATTCTAGAGTCCATCTTGGCGCCACGTCTCCAAATGATGTGGCATGCCAAGTCAAATAACAAACCAATAGAATCATGACATGTGTCAAAGATGACAAGCCCGCTCCATAAAACCCATATGCCACTTCACTAAATCTGATTGGTCGAACGGAATCCTATTCCAATCGCAGCTCCTCTATTCTAAAACTATAAATAGGGGTCCTCATAATTCAGAAAGACAGAGAAAAATTCTAAACAAGAAACTAGAGAAAATCCGTGGTACAAACGCCATTTAATTCTCTACAAAGCTACAAGTTTAAGAATTCAAGCATTCAAGTTCAAGAACGATCAAATCAAGATCATCGAATTCAAGAACAAGCTCGAAGCCCTTGAATTCAAATAAAAGCCAGGATCAAGATAAAGTTCAAGTTCAAGTTCGTTAGAGATTCAAGAACAAGCTTTAAAGCCCTTGAATTTATATTTAAAAAGGCGAATTCAGAGGAATTATAGAGATTGTAACACTCGCACTTGAAATAATAAAACGATTGTTGCTATAATTTTTCGTTCTTGATTATTGTTTTCTCGACGCGAATGTCTACAGGTATATTTCTAATTTTTTGTTGGTAAAATATATCTTAAACTTAACATAGATATAACACTGCTTAAAATGTTCAATACCTAAACCTTATTACAAAAAACAAATAGGTCAAATGGTTAATCAACAAACTACTAGTTGAATAGAAAAAAATCAAAAAAAAAAATGGAGAAAAAAATATTAGTTAAATCATTAAGTTACAACGGATTTGGAGGATTAAAAAAATATTTATAACCATTCCAATAAGGGATAGCATAATCATTTAGAGGTCTTAAACCTTGGATTAGTTATCGCTTCATTTTCTTCAAATAAGATAAGCATTTCCTAAAAATAAGATAAGATCATATATGCTAAATAAACAATTAACTAAATAATATGCTCCCTCCGTTTTACAAAGAATGGTCTAGTTTGACTTGACACAGAGTTTAAGAAAATAAAGAAGACTTTTAATCATGTTTCCTAAATTAAAGTTATATTAAATGTACAAATTGCTCTTTAATCTTATGATCTTAAATATGTTATGTGAAAAAATATTACAAAAAAAAAAAATCATTCTTTTTTAAAGACTAAAAAGGCAAAAAGTTCATCTTTTTTTAAATAATATTAAATTGGCTAAACTTTAATTCATGTATTATTCTATTTAATAATGCGTACCAATCATAACAATGCACACATCTCGTATCATTGGTTAATAAACATGCAAAAGTAGATACTTTTGATTTTTATTTCCTTTGTCATTTTCCTTTAGTGTTGACAAGTCTAAGTCAAAATTTAACAAAGGAATCATCCAAATTTCAAAGAAAATAACCCAAAACCTTTTAATTCACGCATTTCTTTACTCACATGGAATTATTGAGATGGAACATAACAAAAGACTACGAAAAGAAAGGAATCATCTTTATTAGTACGAAATATCGTTTGCACGGGCTACAGAAAAAACAATAGACACTCCAATTAACAAAGTTTCCTTTTTCGTTTTTATACTCATTTTCCAAGGTACATAGATATGTAGTCTCTACGTGTGTCCATAATCGGATTGGTTCGAATTTTTTAAATATTAAATCAAATTATTTATGTCGAATTTTTGAATTTATATCAAACTAAACCAATAAAACTCGGGTTTTTCAACTTAGGATTTTTTCAAATTTTTGGATTTTTTTGAATTTTTTCGATTTTTTTGATAAAGTATTTATACAAAATAAAAATCACACCCTATACACATTTAAGGCTATATATAACGAGTTACAAACATATTTTTTTAAAATCATTACTTATAGCACATTATTATCGAGTTATAGCATATGAATTGAAAATATATTTAATTAAAATAAAATATAGTCTAATTTAAATAGTAATTAATATGTTTGAATTTTTATTTTTAATTTTACAGTTACCTTTTTATAAATAAACTCTTTAAAATTTTAAACAGTTTAAGTATTAAAAGTTTACTGTTATCTTTTTGAAATTAAATACTAAATTAATATTATTAGTTTATAGTTACCTTTTCTAAAACAAAAAATAAATTACATATTTTTAGAGATTTGATTTTATCACCTTCCAACTTTACCTTACCGAATCTCAATCCACCCCATCACAGGCCAACCAGTGTATACACCATCATTATTATTCTTCCCCAACTTGTCTCACGCCTTGAAGCACTATCCACACCAATCTTTTCCAACACCCACAACTCAAGATCCACAATTGTTCTTCCACAACACTATTCAATAATATTTGAGCGTTGATTTCAAAAATATTTTCTTTTAAATTCTTACACAACGTCGAAGAAAGTTAGTAGAACACTCTGTAAAAGTCCAAGATTTGTTGAGGGGACTAATCTGATGATTTTCATGTTCCATAGTTTAATATTTTGATTCAAACTGCACCGCACACCCGCTGAAAAAGAGACGGGTAGTTCTGTTAAATCGAAGATTCAAAAAGACAAAAAAAAATGAGGCAAAGGAAAGAGGATCTCCAAAGAAAGGGAAAAACTATCCAAACCTCTTCATAATCTGATTTTGACTTTGTTGATGAAATAAAAAAGAAATAATCAAAAAAATCAACAAATATTGAACTTGGTCAATCAACAAGAACATCATCAAAAAGGAAGGAGTCAAAGATACAAACTTCCAAGAATGTCAAAAAAGTGGCTAAGGTAAGTAAAATGCTTAATTTAAAATTTGGATAAAATGTTATATGTATGTGAGTATAATTTTTGATTTTGTTTGACAATCGTATTATGTATTAATATTATATGAATTATGTATGAATTGATATAATAGTATTGTATGAGAACAATTTATGAGTTTGATTGTCACTATGTAGATGTTTGAAAATTTTAATATGTATTACTATTGTATAATTTTTGTATGAATTTGATGTATGAATTGACGTATTAGTATTGTATGACTATTATTTTGTAGTTTGAAAGTCACATAGTAGATTTTTAACAATCATAGTTTGTATTAATATTGTATGATTTCTGTGTAAATTGATGTATTAGTTTGTATGAATTGTGTATAAATGATGTATGAACTGATATATGCACTGATGTATTAATGTTGTATGATTTGTATATGAAAGTATCTTAGATTTCTTTTTATGTTTTGTGTATGAATTGATGTGGTTGTCCCTTGATATGACACTGTATGAATGATAGTTGTATGAAATTATATATTTCGTTAAAAGTCTTAATTTAGTTTTACTAATTTTATAGGAGAAGAAGGTACACACACATTAGTATTCATGTACTAACATGTACGTGTTCGCTTATCTGTTGACCTTCCTCGATCAAGATAGGTTCCAACAATTTCTGCAAAAACACTATTTGATTTTTTTTATGAATTGCATAATAAAAAAATCCAATGTCAATTGTTGCATCATATTTTTATTCTTGAATCTGAAAATGTCAGAGATGATATGTTTGTTATAATGTAAATGACACATAATTACACCTTGGTTTAAAACAAAAAACTTTCACTCTTCATACACATTTAATACAAATGTTATACAACAATGATTCAACGCGTTATAAATAATTATTTCTTTCACGTTATTAAACACACTATAATATCAATTTCATTGGCTTCTTTTACTTGTAAATTAACTCATCATTATTCATTTTTTTATTTTTTCAGAAAACACGTATTAATCGAATTTTCAGTTGTAATAAAACTAAGATGTCTATATTGTTCCATGCTATTGCAAATATGGTACCTACCAATACGCGTTGTGAAACAAAAAACACCATAAACTGTATAAAGAAGAAAATTATCAAAAACAAACCAACAAACTATAATAAATACCAAACTGACGGATTCCACCTTCCACCATGTTTAATTAACATGGATATGTTGTTGTCCATCACAACAAATCACCTTTTTTTACAGCAAAATATCTTCAATCACTAAAAAAAATGAAAATGTAATCTGCAAACAAGAGAGAGAAACACGATAGAGGAAAAAAAAACATATTTTAATTTGATTTCAAATTATTTGAGCGTTTTAAGGAATTAAATCAGAATTTAATTTGATTTCAACTTAATTGAGCGTTTTAAGAAAACTGAATAATCTGATTTTTTTTAATTCCTTAATATGTGCTAATTAGTTATTATTTATTATTAAATTAAATTATTTATAATAACACAATCGTGCTATTTTTCATTTAAAAACAGAAATGCTATTATTTTTTTAAATAAATGTTTTCAATTATTTAAAATCAATCTTTAATTTATAATAATATGTTATAATTTGATATATTAAATGTTATATATTGAAAGTCAAACTCTAATGTTATACCTTGAGAATATTACTATATAAAATGCTATATACCTAATTTTCACATTGATCATAATTTAAAGTACTAAATCATGCTAAAATAAGTTTAGTAAGTATTAATATGACTAAATATTGAAAGTAAGTAAAATTAGATCATGTATTTTAATTGTCTAAATCTATGTAAAACTAAAAAATAAATATTCAATATTATTGTCATTCTTAGTATTGAATTAATTTTCTATTTGCATTAGTATTAATTTGATTTTTATTTAAACTTTATTATAATTATCAACATGTATGGACTATAATCTTTATTAGATCATTAAGATTTTAACTTCCAAACATGAAACAAACATATATTAAAACATAAAAACTATGAAAAAGTAAAAGAAATATCTAAAAATTATATCAAACTAAGTATTTTTACGTATAAAATAAAATTTTAAAATTATATATATAATGTCGGGTTGATTTGCTCGGGTTGATTTTTTTTAGTTGAAACCAAACCAATCAAAATATAATTGGATTTTTTTCAACACCAAATCAAGTCAAACCAAACCAGTAATCGATTTTTTTCCCGATTTGACCTAATTTACGGTTTAATTTGATTTTCGGTTCGATTTACACCCTTAGTGGTCTCTATTTCCAGCGCAATAATTCCTAATCTTTGCACCTTTAATTTCTCTGTCATTATTTGACTAGGCCAACTCTTGGGTCACTGAATTTTCAGTCCTTCAATCAGTTAATAATTTAATGAGTAATTTTCACATATAGCAAATACAAAACTTACGTGTCATAATAAATATAAATATATATATTTTGCTAGAAAGCAGTTGTATATAAGTTAATTGTATAATTTGTCACCACAAAAAAGTCTCAAATTGCGGGGGTTAAAAATACATATTGCGACAGTCGGTAACCCCCGAATTTGTTGTTACGACAGTTGCAAACACCCTTGCAGTTAGACTTGCCACAATTAAGCCGCGGGTTTTTTTCACAACCCCTATTACCATTAGTACGGAGCTATTAGCGGGGGTTTTGAACCCCATGAATTGATATCAATAAATCTACACTTCAATTTCTGGGAATCAGAATCCCAACAAATTTATATGTCCGGGAGTCAAACCCTCCGAAATTTATGAATTATTTCATATAAAACTAATAAAAGTTTCAACCCCTGCAATTCGTGAAATGTAATTTTTTTACAACATTTTGCTAGTTATATTTAATTGTAAATATTAAGAAAAAAAATGTATTTCAAACACAAATATGTATCATCAAATGTACTATTAGTTTTACAATCAGGAACAAAAGTCATATGTTTAAGCAAGAAAATCAAAAGGTACAGAACTCAACATAGATATGAGCACATGAAAGGCAAAAGAGAAAAGCCCTTTGTTCCTAACACTATCCATAGTTCCATACAAAACTTCATCCCCTTGATACTTCTCTCCTTAATTTTCTATCTCTCCTCCCTCATCCCCCACCAACACAAGGGCATGAAATAAATTCTTCAACTTCAACATTTCCGTTTTACTTTTGATGGCATGATCAAATAAGAATGATATAGCATGATTTATGCATATTTAGCTATGTGCAAAAAGTTTGTCTTTTTTTCTTAAATTCAATGTCCAGTCCCATGCCATACAATACAAGATACAAAACGAAGGGAGTGAAAAACTGCATACACCAATAATGATCACAGAGAAGGATGTTCATTTTCCAATTAGTTATGGGAAAAAAATGAAATTATAATTACTGAGAGTAAATATATTAAACTATATCATTATTAATTCATTATTTAGTATAGTTTGTCATGCCACGTATTTTACCCAATTAAAAATCAATCCATTTAAAGCGCAAATCATAGAGTTTTTGGCCAAAAACATCCTTCAAGTATTTAAAAGTGAACATTTTCATCCTTCTGTTAAAAAAGCTAAAGGATTCTAGAAACCCTTGAACAGTTCACGTGACTATGAACAAATTTTTTCCTATATAATTTCATTAATTGCTATAAAAAGTCCATGATTTTTTTAAAAAAATCTTAGACATTATTGCTTATGGAAATAAAAAGACGTTTGGAAGTTGTGAGAGTATGTTTAGTAACCGAAAGAAGTTGGAGTTTAATTATCTTTACTTTTTTTCATAGCCAAATTGCATTTTGGATCAATAAATTTTTGGGTCAATTAAGTAATCAAAGTATTTATTATGTCTCGCATTTGAGTTTCATTAAAATTGTTAGAAGCGGAAGTCGCCAACAAACGTCACTTCTAGCATATTCAATTGAGAATAAACATATCTCAACTAATAATATTTTTAATATCAAACTACATGAAAAAAAATATTAAATTAAAAAATTTCGCATAATGTTAAACTCAATTACCAAAAAAATTCACGATAGTATTTTTGGCTTATCTAATAATATTGGAAGGAATGACTTTATTTTTGTGGATCTGTTAGTTTTCTAATAAATTAAAGTAGAAAGATGAAATTGTTTACTTTTAAATATTTGAAAGATATTTTTTTGCTAAAAATAATACTTTAGGAAAATAGTTCACGTTTAAAATATAATTTAAGAATCATTTTAAACCAAAAACTCGCAAACCGTACATGTATTTTGGGCCGTCTTTTGATACGCAAGTTCATGGGCTACATCCAAAATTAGCCAAAGAAAATAAATAACGTCATATTGCTTTAGCCCAATAAATTCGATCCCACAGTGCAGTCAATATTTCCTTTTAGTTCCATCAAAGAAAACTAGACATAGAATAGAAGGGAGTTTAAAATCTTTTAGAAGAGAAAAAGATGAGCGGCGTAAGAAAAGGGCCGCCGAAGCATCAGAACAAAGTCGCCTGGAAACCTAACGCCGGTATCAAAATCAATGAAACGGTACGTATACTTTCATTCTCCGGCGACCAACTTTTTTTTCATGTTTTTTGTGGTCTGAACGAATTGATTGTTGGTGTTGCTTTTATTTGCAGGAAGTGGGTGGAAAATTTAGGCCTCTTTCTGAAATAACAGGAGTATGTCTTCGTTGTAGAGATCAAATTGATTGGAAGCGCAAGTATGGAAAGTACAAAGCCATTACTGAACCTGCTAAGTGGTAAACTTCTACTTCTCTATTTTATATTATTTTGGTTGAATTGGTTATCAAGATTTTTTTCAGTTTGTTTTAAGGGTAATTTGTAGAAGATAAAAATGCTCGAGGTTAGCGAAACGCATATATAGCTGGTTAAAATTTTTATAGCATTGAAATTAGTGAACCATGGTACTCAGTAGTCACTGACTTATGCTCCTGTATTTTTTTTTTCTGATAGTCAGAAGTGTTCGAAAAGAAACGTGCGTCAAGCTTACCACAATCTATGCAATGGTTAGTTTTGACTTACTTTACATATGATTTATTTTATTTGATATGTATTTGCTATAGTATAATGAAATAATATGATATGAACTTAAATGGTGAAATGAGTATTCATATAGCCGACCTCAACTTATTTGGGACTGATAACATAATGAAATCCTCTATGCCTTTTTGAAATCTGTGTAGTTTTGGTTTGATGTTTTTGCATTTATTTGTAAAATCACAGGATGTGCAAAGGAGCATAAAGTATGTGCCAAGTGTTCATGTCGTGTTGGTCAAGTGGTTGGAAGGTTTGAAGATTCCTCCTTTTTCCCCCTCCCTTCTCAATTTATTGAATCTCTATTTTGCTTCAACTTAAATGATGAAAATTGTTTGTGGAAGACATCTCATATGCTTTATTTTATGTTTCTGATAGAGATGTTTCAGAAGTAGAGGCTGAGAAAAAAGCTCTTGAGGAGGTTTGTTCTCATAGCCTTATTGTTATGCTTTTCTGTCATCTATATGATCAGCGGGTCATTTATCAACCTATGAATCTAATGTGCTATTGTTGGTTACAGGCTATCAAGAATGCTCGAGAACGGGATAGGAGGTCACTTCTACGTGCTGTAAGAGAATTTTCTGCTGAATTAACTTTATGATAAATGTTGTATGGGAGACCTGTCTTGTCCTTGTTCCCAGCTAGTCCGCAACCCCAAACTCAACCCGCAATGGCAATTACTATTCAATAAGAAAATATTTATGATTGGATAGAAAAACCAAATTCATGCTCTGTGTGTTAGACAAACAATTATCAGTTGTTCTAGTTACTACACTAGCTCAGTTGTCTGTTTTTTTTTCTTAATAACAATGGTGCTTGAGCAACTTGTGTGCACATGGGCTATCGTTAGTTTGGTACGTTCTACATATGTTTAGTTCAAGACCACAAGATCCTCCTTTCTTATACTCCGTACCAAGTGAAAACCAGTTAAACAAACTGAAAGGAAAGGAAGGGGGGGGGGGCTATTTAGCAGAATTTTGTATGTTATAATCCTCACAAATGCATTTATAGTTGGAAGAGGGTTAGTGCATTTATAGTCTGTACGCATAAGCATATTTTTGTTCTCTGGATGTTAGATTGCCTGCTTATGTGTACATATGGAGTAGTAGTTATGCTTGAAATTGGTTTTTAAAGCTGAACAAAATGTTTTTTGATTAAGTAAGATGTTCTCTTAGCATCAAGAAGATGCAAAAAGTAAAAAAGATGGGGTGTTAGCTCCAAATACAGCATTTCTATACTAAACACTGGAATCTAACTGAAAAATGAAAAATGGTAGTTTAGCCAGGCACAGTTAGCCAATGAAGTCTAGAAAGGGAATAACATAATTTCAATAGAGATTACTCCAACTAAAAAAGAATCAGCAGACATTTAGCTTTCAAGGGTATATAGGAGCTGAAATGCCATCAAAACATCTGAAGTTCCTGTCAAAATACACCAGAATATGCTAGCTGGGACAGTTGTCCTGATGCTCTTGATGGCCCTGTTGACTGTCCAAAAGCGCTAATATTCAACTGCTTCCTTGATACTCTGAGGTAGTGTCCAACTGATCCCAATAATTGAAGAGAGCATGCGGCAGACACCAGTAGTCACTGTGCAGAATGTTTTCCTGCTGGCTACTTTTAATAGTATAATTCCCATTAAAGAGTACGTCTCCATGAGCCATGGAATGGATTTTGAGAAGTGAATTCTATGTGTAACGATTGGTTGGTTCGATGAATGGGAGGGGGACAGTTGATTTACTTCTCACGTTCTCATATTTATTTACTATCTAATTGTACCATTTGATAGTTTAAGCCCACATGACATCCTCCTCTTCTTTTTTTTTTAAACTTTCCATCTTCTTTATGTATTTCCAGGTTGTAAATACTCGTTCATTTCCCCTTTACCATTTGTGTTTTCTACTGTGCTAAGCAGTGTAAAAGTATCTTGCTTTGCTGGAGTTCCATCACATTGGCGTCTGTTGTCTGACTATGTTGCTTTCATGATGTTTCTGAGATTCTTAGTGTGCATCTTATGTCTATGCAACAGATGAACAAAGGGAAGTCACAGAGTTCAGAGAAAAACCTAACTCAAGATGACATGAAAGTTGGTGAACTGAATACAGCATCATCACTTGAGGAATATGCCAAGGTAAACCGTGATGATGACGAAGATGGTGAACTGAATAGAGCATCAACACTTGAGGAATATGCCAAGGTAAACCGTGATGATGACGAAGATGATGATGATGAAGAAGATGAAGACCAAGTTATTTGAGATGCACAATTTGGAGGATATAACCATATGGCCCTTTATAGATGTCCCTTCATGGTCCTAGTTTGATGCACACTAGCTCATTTGTATTGGCAGCTTTGGAGAAAAGTAAATTTATTGGGCACAATTGACAGTTTGGTTTACCTCCGCTTCTACAGTAAAGGACTAAGGGTGAGATCAACACACTATTCCATTCCGTTTACATTTCATATTTTCCTTGCTTAGTGAAGAGTTTTGAGAGTGTAATATAGAGTAAAACAGATTCTTAAGCCTATTTAATGTAATTCAGCTAAAAAGACAGCCTGCTAGTTGCTTGATAATGTGATGTAGGAGCATTGATGTATTGATAATGTTTTGTTGGTCAATTTACGTGAAATTATCTCAAGGCTGAATTGGCTGGCTGAGCGTTTGCAACTCCAATATTTGTGCGATGCAGGCAACCTTTACATTGATTTGAATCTTCTCTATTCAGTTTTCTGATGGTAAGATAAACTAAGTGTGTGCTCCGATGTTGAAAGCGATTGAAATATGCCCAAGAATCATGATGTCCAAAAATGTTTTACCAGTAACAATATCTGCAGACAATTAAGAGTGTTTAACTTAGTAAGTTTTCATGATCAGTTGTCAAGATGGTTAATGCGACGACAGTATTAGTTATCATTCTTTTAGCTCATGGAACCCCTTGTGTCCACTTATACAAAACAGTTTGATGCTCCTCTTTGATGGAATAAAATGTCATGGCAATTACAATCTATTAGGCATTACAAACTAAAATATGTAAATTACTAGTGAAAAAAAATATCAATTACATGATTGACATGCAGACCTAGTACAATAGGGCAATTCTAGACACAGACAAAATATAAAAAGAAGGGATGTAAATTTTTGGAAAGAAATCAAATCAACAAATACAGAGGCTTGATAAATGAAGTTGATCAAGCATTTATCTATTCTTGTATGAATGAATATTACATTTTACATTTATTATCTGGCAAAAATTATTCAAGGTTACGTCCTTCGTCCTCCTTGTAGCAACTCACTACAACCAATGAATGTAGCATTTATCTGGCAAAAATCATTTAAGAATATTGTGAGAAATCCCTAAGAAAATTAATTGTATTTTGGCCAGGTACTTGGATTCCAAGTCAACTCATATAACACTGTCATAGTGTCATTTGTATACAGACAGCTAATCAGCCGCGGTCTTGTTATCTCCAGCTCTCAATACTGTATGTCAGTAGTATAAAAACCCTACTGCAAGAGTCGTCTGGCAGCTAGCTTTCATCAATCTATTCGTTTACTGCACACAAGCGCTCTGCCAACAAAAAAAATCAGGAAAAATTATTAAAGAAACTTTCATATCTTCATGTTAGGAAAATAGTATAGCAGTAGCCTATTCCATCTAAGTCATTTCCTTAACCTGAAAGCATGACACTTGAGAATTTTAACAAAAGAGCTCTTTCTCTTTTTAAATTGGCAATCACATTGTCATAAACGGAGCATCAGTAGAAGTTACTTTTTTACTAGAATCAAGAACTAGACCAGTGGAGCTTATCTCCTTTACGAATATGCTGAAGTTATTTGTCACAAATTGAGTACCAAATGGATTTTATTGTTTGCTCATTATGCTACAAAGGACATACTTGTGAACGTCTGATTCAGGCAAAACAGCTTACATCAAGTGAAGTCTGATAGAGTAGACATAGAGGTCCTCTTTTTAACTAACAGATTTATAAACACAGAATCTGTAAGTAAACAGATTGGTCACGGCATCTGATAAAACTCACAATGAAATATTAAGAACTGGAAAGCCTCACTTTTATAGGTAAATGTAATCGTTATGATAGCTAGCGACTTGAGACATAACAAGATCAATCACAAAATCAGAATACTGTGAATACAAAGGTCCCATATAAACTTGGATAAAGAATCACGTAAGAAGCCTAGAAATGATTAAAATCAAGTGGAAGACCTACCAGTTTGATTCAATTAGACATATTAATAACAGCACCATGATAGGTTTCAAAGATGACACTTGGATTTCCAACTATTATGACATGTCGCTCATGTAGTTAAAAGTAAAAGAAAGAGAAGAAGAGGTTAAAGACCCTACTGAGATATTCATAGGCAAGTATCATGGAGGTTCCCCACGCTGACATGCTGACAAATCTTGGACCTAATCCCCTGTAAAATCCTGTCCAACCATCCTCAGAAATTAGCTGCTTAACTACTTGCCGTGCACTAGGTCTCTTATCGTGTCCCATCACCTGTAATGCATAAAAAAGAAGGTCCTTAAATAACAAGACTCGAAGCTGAGACTAATTACACTACATGCAAGACAACAAACTAGGCTAGAGTTTTAATAGGAATTGTTTGTCAACACTCACAGTTATGTATCTGACCACCAAAGGAAAACAGAATATCAAAGATTCTATACAGATAATAAAAGCAGCTACTAATGCACAATTGTGTGCAACCAATCTGCACATAGAAAACAAAAAGAACACCTAAACCATCTATAAGGGAGCAGCTACCAAAGTTCATAGTATAGTTGCAACTAGTATGTTGCTCGGACTCTCTAAAACGCTGCCGCACTCTTGCCGGACCATCCAAAAATTCACTATTTTAGGAGGACCCAACACGCACACAACAGCATTTTGGAAGAGTCCGAGCAGCACGAGCCTTCATAGAACATGAAAGAGGGGAACAGCCATCCAAGTAAACATACAAGGAAAAAGGAGAAGCATCCAAGACGCGCACATGAATATAATCAAGCGTAAACAATACGAAAATTTTGTAAAATGCAGAAAAAGCAGTAGCTATTTTTGAAGAAGGATACAAGCAACAGAGTTCACAACAGAAACCAAAAGTAATACCTGCAACCTAGTTTTAATGGTGTCCAATGGAGTTGTTATACAAGATGCAGTAGCACCGGCAATGATCCCACCAGCAGCTTGAACTGACACTATTTTCCCCTGGCTGGGAGCAGGCCCACCATGTTCAGTTCCATTATCCAAGAGCTTGCTGATAGACACAACAAGCAATTGATAAAGTCACAAAAGGATTACCCGACAGAAATCTGTAGAACAACAATACTTGACGATGCAACCCAATTCAAGGGTATAACAACAAAGTGAATGGGAAAAAAGGGTCAAAGTCCACTCTTAAAGAATTTTGAAAGATCAGCACTATCATCTAACCTCCATATGAAGCGCTGGCTCGAACCATAACTTGCCCACCATACAGCACTGGATGGGGAGTATGTTAGAACAGAAAGACTGAATCCTCTATATAGTCCACGTATACCTTCTGACTTCAGAACTTTGCGAGCAACATCCAAGCCTCCATTGTAGCTTGCATGTCCTGAGTATCCTTGCACCATTAACCTTTGACTAACCTTTTTCATCAAATTTCATGAAATTAATTTCAAAACTTGAAAAAACTCATCCACAAATTGTGGCTGGCTGCAGTAGGATGTAGGGTAGTAATAATAAAATAAGGAGGAGCATAAACCTTTGAAACACAAGTTAAATAATCACATTGCTACGCTCAATTCAGCCAAGTGTAGTTAGTATCTAATGCAAATTCGAGTAAATGACAAAAAAGAACAAAGAGCAATCTGATAATTTAAGAAATATTCGCCAGATTTAATCAGATAGTTAATCTAGCTATAAGTGGATTTCTAGAGAATAAATTATGTCTAATTCACAGTCCACTTATCCAAGTCATTATGCCACTATTATGAAAAAAAGAATGAGCAGATAAAGGCCATACTATGTCAATTGGAACAAAGACGGATTGTGAACAAAGAGATGCCAGCATGCCAGCAACACCATTTGCTATAGCTGCCTGTACAGGTTCTGATAGCTTGAACGGTTCCACCATCTTAAATGCAGTCACCTTAGTGGTCTCTAGTGCTGTGAGAAATATAATTCTGGCAGGAACCGCCCCTGTAATGACAGTTCCAAATCCTCTATATAAACCGGGAATGCCATCATTTCGCACTAGGCCCCTGACAACAGAAAATGCACTCTCTTTTGCAGCATTATTGGTTGCCACCTGCATTCTAGTCTTGATGACAGAAATGGGGTATAGTGCAACAGTAAGCCCTGTAAATATCCCAGCTCCTACGACATAGAACCTAGTCTTATCAAGCCTGCATCAGAGGTGGAAGATATAAAGAGAAGCATGAAGTTTAAAAAGAAAACTTTCAAAGAGATATAAAATAAAAAGAAGGAACCCTCCATACAAGCAAAGAAATTATCCCTTCAGGCCACTACATCATTAAAAGATTAATCTGCAGCACAAATGGATCCTACTTGACAGTTAAATAATTATCCTATAAGATAGAGAAACTTAAATCTATGTTAAAGATTACAGGACTTTGGAGGCATGAAATCCACCTGAGAGAGAACCTGAAAACTCTCCATTCTGCTGATATTTTCAGCGTCTTGGTGAACCTTTTGTCTACTAAATAAATATGTAAAATAAGAATCTATATTGAATACAGTTTAAGCCTCAGGCAAGTCACTTTTATAGTACAAAGGATTGTGTATAAACAAATTACTATAGTCTCCCTCCCTCTAGTTTAGCCGGAAAATAATTTTGCAATGCCCACTCACAATTAACTCCCATTTTAAACTAAATCACTTTCTACGATAAAATTTCATCCTCAGGAATACTATGAGTCGTCCCAAATGGAAACCTTAGCATTTATGGTTAATTCTCTGCATAAAGATCTCAGCTAATTTTCAACCCAACCCAGGCGCAATCTTGAAATTAATTATATTCTTAACCCTAAATTATTGGAAACGAATATCAATTTCCATATTCAAACACATATTAATAACACCTTGCAACACCCATCATCATTTTACATAATTAAAACACATAATCATACGGATACGAAAGAAAAAAACATCAAAATTACCAATAAAGAAAAGCTTACTTGTCCCAGTTAATCTCGGTTTGTTGAAATGGCTTCCTTGTAGATCCAGCAACCTCCATTAAAAAAAATACAACTGTTCAAAACCCTAACTCGGCTTATATGAAAGAAAGCAAGTCGTTAAATTTTGAAAAAAAAATGAAGAGTAATCGGAGAAGTTTCTTGGAGGAAAAGCACCGACCAAATAGTCAATATAATGCTTCTCCTCCTATTCTATTACCAACTTTTTAAATCGGTTTATTCCTTTTGTGTGTTAAAATTATAATATTTCGTATTGGAAACAGAGTAGTTTGTTAGGTCTTTGTGCATTGCCCTTTTCCTTTTTTTGTATTTCTTTTTAATAGAGTATTGAATTATTTTATTTAAAAACTATTTCTTCTCCCTGTATTTAGATGAACATTTTTATGTTATACTATGATCGAGTAATCATTAATAGATTAATTAATTTTACTATTTTGTCATTTATTAATGTTCTTTCTGACCCTATTTACTTGTATAATTAAAAAAAAATATAAGTACTTCCTTCATTTCAAATTAATTGAGAGACATTTCTCATTTTTAAATTAATTTAACTGTTTAATTTTCATGATTATTTTAAAATGTTCTTCCAATTTAATATTAAAATTAGTTAATTATAAATTTGATACTAATTAATAAGGATAATAATGAAAAGTTAAGTTTAATTCATGTCCTGATCTTTTTTTTTTAAGGGTGTGAAACACTTCAACAATTCAATTAATTTGAAACAGAGGAGTAATTGACATAGTGAGCATACTAGTTTACCCCTATTAATTGATAGGATTTTAAAATGGCGAAATGGTTTGTTGGATCCTTATACTTGTATGGTTTGTATTTTGAACCCTTCTACTTACCTCTTTGTCATTTGCACCTCAAACTCAATAAAACACAATTTAACAAATATCTCTGACCATTAACCACTCTTATGTGTCTTTAAGATGGCTGAGTTGGCGAAAGTTCGTGACTTCACGTGTCTTAAGGCGATGAATGAGTTTTATAGGTTAAAAAAATATTATTTTTTAAAAAAATTAATTAAAAAGTCTTTTCTTCGGTCTTTCATTCTTTTTTCCATTTTCTCTGCGGCTAGGGTTTTAGCTGTCTTTTCTTCACAAGATGAATGTAGAAAAATTGCAAAAAATGGCATGTTCGATCATAACTAGTGAAAAGGCTGCCATGAGAAGAAAGTAAGACAACTACAACTGATGACAAAAGACTACAAAGCACCTTGAAAAGAATAGGTGTCAATGTCATTCCTGCTATTGAAGAAAATATTTTCAAGGAGGATGTTGTTATCCAATACGTTAACCCCAAAAGTTCAAACATCAATTGCTCCAAACACATGGGTTGTTAGTGGTACTCCCCAAACAAAGAAATTGCAGGATATTCTTCCTCTTATTATTTATCAGTTGGGTTCTGATAATTTGGAGAATTTGAAGAAGTTAGTCGAGCAGTTTCAGAACCAGATTTTTCAATCAGATTTGGTGGTGCGATGACTTAGGTTGTTTTTGTGAAGGTTGGAGGAGGAAAGAAAAATAGCGACGATGACGACGACATGGTTTTTTCCAGTGGCGTCCTTTTCTTTTTTCTTCTACGAAGATTCCAAAAATGCTTCCAATCAATTTTCATAAAGTTGTAATGTTTTTGTTTAATTTCATTAAATAAAATGATTCCTCCTTTTTCTGAAAAAAATGATGAAGAAAAAATAGGGAATATAGAGATGTTTTTGAGTTTTAACAGTGATTGTGGGTTAGGGAAGATGGAGGAAAGGTGAGAGAAATAATAATTTTATTTTATTTGATAAAATAGAAAATTTATTGATTTTGTCTTTCATTTAAAAATTCTATTAATAATTAAAAAATAATTATGAAAAAAATTATGACTTGACATTAATATATATGATATGGATATGACATGTCATATATGTAAGGGAGAGTGACTTACACACATAGTTGAAGAGATTTAAAAGGCTCATTTTAATTGAGTTTAAGAGTTCAAATGACAAAATAATAAGTAAAATGGTTCACAATAGAAACTGATACAACTACAAGGGTATACTAAACCATTTTGCCTTTTAAAATCAATTTACTCATTAAAAACTTCTACCTTTTTGAAAAACGTTAACTCTCTAAATAAAATAAGGGTATAATAGGTAAAAGAAAATATTATTTTTTCTTGATTTGTAAGTTGTAACAAATGACAAGTACAGAGGAAGGGATATAGCGAGTACTAATCAGCTTCTTAAAAGATAAATTTTGACCATTCAAAATTTGTTTAAACTTTCAAAGGTCATACTTTTCCATCTACTTTTATTTCTTATGTTTTTTTAAGAGTCATACAATAAAAAATTTGATTAACATTTTATGATATATCTTTTTTTAATATTGGTATTCAAAAAATTGCAATTTATAATACTTTTCATATAATTTTTAATATCAAAATATTTTTGTTTAAAATATCAAATTAATTAAATATAATTTTACTTTAAAAACTAGTCAAATTGACTTTTAAAAATAGATACAGGAAATATTAATTGTGTGCATAAAATGAAAATAATAATAATTATTTCTATCATGATTTAGTAAGTGATCAATGAGATAAATATTTTTAGTAATACGTGCATCTAATAGAAAACTTGGGGAGTACTTATTAAATAACTCATATAGATATTTACGATTTAACACTTCCATTATAATTAAGAGATCTGAATTTGAATACACATCTGAATATTAAGATATGGAGTGTGTTTGGTATGAAGGAAAACATTTTCTGGAAAATGTTTTTCAATTTTCCCATGTTTGGTTGGGACAAAAGTTTTGGAAAATGTTTTCCAAATCAACTCATTTTCCTCAAAATTAAGGAAAATGACTTCCCTTCAAAAATTAAGGAAAACATTTTCCTAAGCTCTCCTCCAATTTCAAATTACATTTTTTTTGGGGGGGAAAACATCAATTTTAATAAAATATTTTCAATTTAAAGATTTTAATTTTTCACCCGATCCCTAACCCCCCCTCGGCCAGCCCCCCCCCACCCCCACCCCCACCCCCTCCCCAAAAAATTTATTTTGCTTTTTAAAAATATTTTCAATTTCAAAATTTTATTTTTAAACTCCTACCCCCCCCATCCCCCGGCCAGCCCCCACCCACCTCAACTCCCCAAAAAATTAATTTTGTTTTTTAAAAATACTATCAACTTCAAATTTTTATTTTTTCACTCCTCCCCCTCCCCCCTGCCCCCACCCCACCACCACCACCACCCAAAAAAAATAATTTTATTTTTAAAAAAAAATTTTAATTTCATAAATTATTTTTAACTCTAGTAAAAATAGAAGATGTCACTTAAAAACATTTTTCATTCATAGATCAAACACTAAAAATCATTTCCGAAAATATTTTCTACTCACCAACCAAACATGAGAAAATAAGTCTAAAATCTACTTATTTTCCAGGAAAACAATTTCTAGGAAAACATTTTCCATGGAAAATATTTTCCTCCATACCAAACACACCCATGGTCTCTAAATTTGAACACACATCTGAATATTAAGATATGGTCTCTAAATTTGAACACTAAATAATTAATAATGTTTGTATTCAATATTTGAATGTGCAAGTGAAATTGAATATTATATTAATAAAATATTATGAAAATTTCATTTTAACAAAATATATTACTTTTGATAAAAAAAAGTTTTAAAAGTTTTAACAATCATGATTTGGAGTACTTTGTTTATTCCAAATCTTGATAAACAATAATACAACAAAAATATTATTGCGATCAGTGTTCTTGATACGTCAATACAAGAAAATTATTAATAAAAAAATACCTGAAAGGATTTATGAAAATTTATCAGTTCAAAAGAGAAAAAATGATGTTTTATTGAGAAAATAGAGAAAGAAAGTTTTCATTTTTAAGATAAAAAGGCATGCTCAAACCAGAGCAGCAATGATTTATTATTTGATAACTTATTAAATGAGTCTGAATGTTGTTGAGAGTTCTCTACATATCTGATTCGTTCAAACCTCTTCAGATCAATTGAGAGACTTTTTAAAAACAAAACAAATGAACTTAATGGATTGAATCTAAATGATTCAGATTCAGACTTAAAAACTAAACGTACTTAATGGGCTGAATCAGAATGATTAAGATTCATACCTCTATTAAGTGCAAACAAACGAGGTCTTAGAACAAAGTTGAAAAATGGAAAATATAAATCTTTGGTACTACAATAACTCTCTGGCTTGTTTAATGGAAAATAGAAATCTTTTCCACTACAATAAGACCTCATTTGTTTATATTTTCCATTATTCGACTTTGTCGCATAGGGTCTATAAATGTTCGTGAATTTGTTCGACAAGAACAAAGTCGAATAATGGGGAAAAAAAGTTGACAATTTTAGGAGTCGCAACCATAACCACAATAGTTTTTGACCACACATAATTCATATTTTAATAGTATTGATGAATTCGAAAAAAATCTATTAGATTATTAAGTTATAATTGTAATTTTTAAAAATTATTATGTTTGTTGTACTTTTAAAAATACTATGTATTTTATATTTCAATTTTGATGTATGTCAATTATTACTTTGTTGAATGTTTATTATTTTCTGTTATTTTTAAGTACATTGTATTATTTGTTTAAAAATTTGTATGTTTGCATTTTTAATTTTTGTGAAGGTTAATTGTAGTTTATATAATTTATCGTAGAATTAACATAAATTTATTTTTTTAATAAGTCATATATAGAAAAATTAATTTATAAAAAAACAAATTTTATATCTAAAATTAATATTACATAAAAAAAGCATTTAAAAATATAATTTCTATAATATTTAATTAAAAATTTGTATAATAAAATAATATTATAATATTTAAAAAGTGAATTGGTGTGATGAATAAGCGTTACACCAAATTTGATGTTAGATTGGAAATGGTCTAATAGCTACACATTTTGTCTAGTAGTAAATTTGTTTTTTAAAAACGATTTTAAGATATAAATACAAATAACATTTCTTAATTAATGTTCTTTTAAGTAAAGGTTAAAAGATAAACACTACAAATAACACTCGATGGTGTTGATAAAGTGCAGAGAGCTAATAAGATCTCAAATTCGAATTCAGCCTAAATAAGAAGAATATTAGATGATTTGATTTATTTTTGATTGACAGTGAAAAATGGAAACAAAGAGAAAATATAATTTGAGACTAAAAGAGTATGTATCATGGTTCCCATCTGCTTACATTGGGTTGATAGTAGGGTTTTAATTATTAATGTAACCAAGATTTGTCTATTTTCTGATTATTCTTTGATGTAGGGGACTCGAGATTCTGGAATTTCTTTGTTTTCTCTAACCTTAAAAAGGCAAATAATTACAATACAATGCTTTTTATTTATTTGGTATTGGTATGTATACCCTAAGGGGCCGTTTGGTTACTGGTTAGAGTTATGCAGGTATTAATTATGCAGGTATTAGTTATGCAGGTATTAGTTATGTTGAGTTTAATTATACGGGTATTAGTTATGAGGATATTAGTTATCTAGGTATTATTTTGCTATGTAGAGATTATAATATATGAATTATTAACTATTGAATATTAAACTTGTTGTAAATTATTAATATATATTATTTACAAAATAATAATACATGCTAATAATATGTGGAATATATTTAATAATATATAATGCTAATATTTGATTAGCATATGTACCGTCAAAAAATATACAATTAAATTTTTAATATTAAAAAATATTTATATTTACATAAATAAATAAAAATGGTAAGTATATAAAAAGAAATGAAAATAGTCTATATATAATAGGAAAACAGTAAAGTTTCCAATTAATTTTTTTAAAAAAGAAATGAAAATGGTCTAGATATAAAAAGAAATAAAAAAACATATATAGGAAAACAGTAAAGTTGCCAATTAAAAAAAATAAAATAAATTTATAGGGTAAATCTGTAATTTATCATTTTAATACATGTATAACTAATACCCACATAACTTATTCCACCTTCTACCCTGCATAACTTTATACATAGATTCCCTCATAAGTTCTGTTGGTATTAATTATGTAGGACTACAAAAATGCAACCAAACACCGTATAAATTAATACATGAATAACTTTTATACAACATTTAAATTCTTACCAACCAAACATGGTATAAGTTATGTTAACTTTTATACCTAACACAAAACTTCTACCAAACATAGTAAAATTAATGTAACTTTTAATACATGTATAAGATGTTTCTTATACAATAACCAAACGGCTCCTAATTTTAGTCCACTTATTCGCCTTACACTATGTAGCCTATATCCCAAGCAAACCATATCCAACACTCAATTTAATATCGTCTTAATTTAGGTGACATATTATTTTTTTAAGAGTTCAATAATTTAAGATTGATGAAAAATCTATTAAAATTTAGAATAATTATAAGATATACGAAAAATCTATTAAAATTTCAAATTTAAAGACGTGTCAAGTAAATTGTGACGGAGAAAGCAATAAATACTAGGAAAAGTAATAATATGAATTTTATTTTAATTGCAGTGGCTAGTGGGTGACTAGTGACCACCAGTACCACTATGTAGGAGGATTTGAATAAAGTGAAGTTTATTGGAATGTACAAGCTTGGCCTCATAGAGTTGTATAGCTTCTTCCACTTGTCACCTGACTCTTTGTTCTTTTTCACCTCCATTCAGTACGTAGCACACAGAAAACCATAAGAAAATAAAAAAAATACAGCTGCTATATACAACACCAAAATGAGCTTGTTCAGCACCATACTTTTACTATTTTTGATTTCTTGCTTCACCTTCCGCTCAACAGGTTAGTAATCTTGTTTAGGTTGGTTACTCTTAGAGTTGATTCTCAGTTCTTACTCAACTAATACCCCGTCCGTTTTAATTTGATAATCTGACACAAAGTTTAAGAAATCAATCAAGATTTTTGAATGGTATGGTTTTAAACTAGGAACATCAAAATATACTTTAATTTTTTTGGTATTAAACATGTCGAAAAACGTGTTCTTTGGTTTACAAAGAAAAGTTAAATTAACAAATTGAAATAGAGTTTTTAATCATCAGTTAGAAAGTCACTTTTTTCTTTTAATTAGACAAATTATAAGATAACAGCTATTAGTTGAATGAGTATATCAGAAATCAACAAGTTCCTATAATTGTGAGGTTGTTTCTTGAAAGACAAAAATTGCTTTTGTTCGCTATTTTCTGAGGGATTAGCAAGTTTATCTATGATTTAAGAATCAAAAATTTGATTTTGATGGTAACGACTATATCTTTGTTGCTATGATTGGACATATATATCAAGTATCAAGGGACTCTGTAAACTGAAAATTTCAGTTTTCTGTTTTTAGTAAAGTAAAATCCTGTTAGGCAACAGACATTGGGTGTTGATTTGGTCTATTCTAAGAAAAAATGAGCTTCAAGACTAGATTTTTGTTGTCTTTTCTAGCACAAAATGAATGTACTGCATGAATTGAAGCAATTTCAATTGTGGTGATAATTTCACTATAAAGAACTAAAATGTTGGATTAACAGTTTTTGTTATAGCCTCTGTGGTATCACGGTCAAGTTTTACGATTAAAATGATGTCGTGAAATATATAATCTGACTCTTGTTTGCAGCTTTGCATTCTCCAAAACATAGGATAGAACAAAATTCACTATAGTTGACTCCCATGCTTAAATCAGTGGTTCTGTAGTTTAATGGTTTCTCGGTTGAATATGTACTTAGATATTACTGTAGAATTTTAAGCAATCTGAAATAGTACTTTTCTTCTCTTTGTAGTTACTCATATTGTGAGATTGCAGAGTTTTAGGTACCACCAGTTATATAACAAGTTGCATTTACAAATGAAGGTTAAGATTATATGTTTAAATTGTGCATGTACTACTAAAATTTGACTTATAGAAGAGTTTATGAAGAAAAATCTTCTCCGAAAATATTTTCCTTGAGAAACATATTCATTGTTTGGTCTATTTTGTGGACCAAATTTAAACATTATATCTGAAACATGTCTTCACTTCCGCATCGCTATTTTGTAATCAAGAGATTACTGTGCATAGTAAAGTGTAGGTGGTTTTTAACTAATACATTTTTACTTTTTGTACCAGATGCCTTTGATCCACTTGATCCAAATGGAAACATTACTATAAAATGGGATGTGATCAGCTGGACACCTGATGGATATGTGGTAAGTAACAAGAATCTTGATCATCGTTGATAATTTAGACTCCCTTAGATGACCTCCACGCAATAGAGCAGAGGCTAATTTGGATGCAGTTTATTCAACTCGATAGCTTTGACATACATGACATAGAGTTTTAGTCATTTAAGCATGACAGTCCCTTTTGACTCCCTTCTCTTTATTTTCTTCTTCTGATAAGCATTTCTCAAAGTGGAAGCTTCTGATCATTAACCGTTTGGAAGTTTACAGGCTGTGGTGACAATGTATAACTTTCAACAATATAGGCATATTCAAGCACCGGGCTGGAGTATGGGCTGGACATGGGCAAAGAAGGAAGTCATATGGACCATGATGGGAGCTCAAACAACAGAGCAGGGAGATTGTTCAAAATATAAAGGAAATATTCCACATTGCTGTAAGAAAGATCCAACAGTTGTTGACGTGCTGCCTGGAACTCCTTACAACCAACAGATTGCAAATTGTTGCAAGGGAGGAGTGATCAACTCATGGGGACAAGATCCGGCTACCGCTGTTAGCTCGTTTCAAGTTAGTGTTGGTGCTGCTGGAACAACCAATAAAACAGTGCGAGTACCAAAGAACTTCACATTAAAGGCTCCAGGGCCTGGTTATACTTGTGGACCTGCTAAAATTGTGAAACCAACTAAGTTTGTCTCCGCAGATGGGAGAAGAGTGACACAGGCTATGAGTAAGTTACTTGGCTCAAGTATCTGCAGTTTCCATTCTTTCGATTGGCAACTTGTGTGCCAATCTTTGAAAACTTTAATCAAGCTCATCAAGATACACACAGTTGCAACCGATAGAAGATTGGGTTCTAACCTTTCATGTTGTCCTTGACAGTGACTTGGAATGTCACATGCACTTACTCACAGTTCCTAGCTCAAAAGACTCCTACATGTTGTGTGTCCCTCTCATCCTTCTACAACGACACAATTGTGCCCTGCCCGACGTGCACTTGTGGCTGTCAGAGTAATGGCACTCAGCGCGGGAGTTGTGTAGAGTATGACGCAGAATTTCTTTTCACCGATTCTTAGCATTGTTACTATTAAAGTGCTTTTATTAATTCTTTCTTCTCAAGCTTCATTGCAGTCCAGAAACGCCACACCTAGCTTCAGTTGTATCAGACCATGGGAAGAACAATTATGTTCCTTTGGTACAATGCACAAAGCATATGTGCCCAATTAGGATACATTGGCATGTGAAACTCAATTACAAGGAATATTGGAGAGTGAAGATCACTATAACAAACTTCAATTACCGGATGAATTATACACAATGGAACTTAGTTGTCCAACATCCGAACTTTGACAACCTCACTACATTATTCAGCTTTAATTACAAGTCACTAACTCCATATGGATCAATCAGTAAGTCCTTATTCCTATTGTAAATGCTCTGACATTTAGCTATCATTGATTCATTTGTGAATTAGATATATTAGCAGTTTTTTCGGTCCTTCTAATAATATTCTCGCTATAGCTTATTACACTTATGGTAAGCAAAGTTGAAGTATTTCATGCTTATTCTGCTATCTCCTTATGCATGAAAAAAGTTTCCTGAGAGATATTCTGACTTCTGAGGCACCTAAGATTGGAAGATAATTTTGGAATATCCTAAAACGAGATCTGCTTTCCTTTTTTTATTTACTGTACAATTGTCATTACTTTTGGTTGTAGATATACCTACAGGATCAGCTGAGAGATTGATAATGATACGACTAACCGTATGGATGTTATTACAGATGACACTGCTATGCTATGGGGTGTGAAATTCTACAATGATCTGCTCATGCAAGCAGGTCCTTCAGGAAATGTCCAGTCAGAGCTACTATTCCGGAAGGATGCATCAACTTTCACTTTTGAGAAGGGTTGGGCTTTCCCTCACAGAATTTATTTCAATGGAGACAACTGTGTGATGCCTCCTCCTGATGCATATCCATACTTGCCAAATGCTGGTTCACGATGGGAGGTGTCTCTGATTACATTAGTGGTGACACTGATGTCATCAATGGCAGTTGTCCTTACATACATTTAAAAAATTATCATCTGTGTATAGTTCAACGTAAATCTGTTTTCGTTTGTTATCTCTGGGTTGACACCCGTGTTATTGCCAAGATTGGCATGTGAGTTGGTATTTGCTGAGCAATGGCCATGCATTCTGACTGGTGGTGTGCATATACTAGTTTCATGCTAAAAGGGCTGCTACCATAGTCCCTTTAGCAGTTGTGTCACATGTTTTTTGTATATTGTAGGTTTGTCAAGTTCATAGTGTTTCTAGGCTGTGTATGAAAGTACTAGACCAATTCACAAACACATGTAACTGCTTATATTAGATACTTTGACACTCTTGATTTCTCCACTAATGTCTTGTAATGACTTTCTACATTGTGAAAAAGATACTTTGCTGCAGGAGTTGCATTTTGTTCGATCTATCGCGGTGCAATTTTGCTGTATCTCTCAGCGGAGGTACATTTTCTTTTCCAGTAATCAATTAGTAAAAATTATTGTGTGAATGCTATATTCTGTAAACTGTCATCCTTGAGTTAGCAATGTGCATCACTCTGTAAGCATTTCACGACATGAATGAAGTTTTCATTTATCAATGCGTATAATGACTCTGCGGAATTCAGTGTGATAAAACCTATGCATGTACCGGGTTCGTCCTTTCAAAGAATTCAATATCTGTGATCCCAACATACTACTGAGCTTGTGGTTGCTTAGCTTCAAAATTTTCAAGGACTGACAAAACTAGAGATCAAAAGAGTACAATAAAAAGGAAAAACAGGGAAAATAACAATGTTGTGAAGGCAACAGGGCTATGATGGGCAAAGTTGGGTAAGTATGGATAAGTGTCTGGTGGTGGCAGCATGCATTCGTCGCCATTGAAGTAGACTTTCCGAGGAAATGCCCATCCTTGCTTGAAGGAGAATGTTTCCTTGTCCTTCTGAAGGAGCACTTCTGATTGGACAGTCCCAGATGGCCCTGCTTCCATCAGTAAGTCATTGTAGAACTTCATACCATAGAACATTCCAGTGTCATCTGCATATGAATTTCAGATTGGCCCATGATCAATATGTTTGCCCTTATCATGATTATCTTGTTTAGAGATAGCGAATGGGCTATACTTAATAGAGATTAGGGACTTACTGACGGATTGATAGGGAACCAGAGGCTTGTAATCAAAGCTAAACACTTGTGTAACATTGTTAAGATTTGGATGCTGAACAACAAGAGTCCATTGTGTGTAATTGATCCTGTAATTGAAGTTGGTTACCGTAAGCTTGACTCGCCAATAGTCCTTGTAGTTGAGCTTCACATGCCAATGCACTCGAATTGGGCACATATGGTGCGTACACTGTATTAACGGTGCATTGTCTTTTCTTGGAGTGTTTACCCCAACCACACTCAATAGTTTGGAGTCGCTCCTATACATTTGTCATAAGAAGTTAAACACTATATATGAAATCAAATCTTTGTGCTCTAGAAATTTATGTCTGTAAGTAGCTAGAGACTTACTTGATACATTTGTTTCTGTTCTCACAACCACAAGCACAAGAAGGGCAAGAAGTGATGGTTTCATTGTAGAAACTTGACATGGAGACGCAACAACTCGGGTGTTTTCGTGCTAGAAATTGGGAGTATGTGCATGTTACATTCCATGTCACTGCCAAAGGATTAGTTATTAGCGGATAAAGTTCAATGATCATACGTGAACTTAACTTGATGAACATGACTTACTTAAGGCCTGTGTTTTGCGTCGAAGATCAGGTGTGAAAAATTTGGTAGGCGGAACAATCTTAGCAGGGCCACAAGTGTATCCAGGTCCAGAACCAAGCAAAGTGAAGTTCTTAGGAAGTTTAACGGTCTTGTTGGTGGTACCAGCTTGTCCGACGCTAACTTGAAATGCAGAGACAGAAGATTGAGGATCTTGGCCCCAAGAAGCCAAGACACCACCTTTGCAGCAATTGGTGAATTGCTGGTTATAAGGAGTTCCAGGGAGCAAATCTACTACTGTGGGATTCTTTTTGCAGCAATGAGGAATGTTGCCTTTGAATTTAGAGCAGTCGCCTTGTTCAGTGGTTTGTGCACCCACCATAGACCAAATCACTTCTTTCTTAGCCCATGTCCAGCCTAGGGTCCAACCAGGGGTCATGATATGCCGGTACATTTGGAAATTGTTCATCGTTACAGTAGCCTACAAGTATGATCCAAAAAATGTGTTAAAATGGCCATCTAGCTAGGAGTTTAACCACTTGCAAAAACTAAGAAAAAAACAAAAGATTTATACTCATATTATATGGAATTAGAATGTTGATAAAATAGAACATGTAATAACACATGCCCTGTTAGAATGCAATAATTTACACGATCAGTATATATAAATTAAGTCGCTTACGACATAGCCATCTGGTGTCCAGGACATAACATCCCATTTGATGGTGATATTTCCATTGGGATCCAACGGATCAAATGCAACTGCATCAATAATGTAACAAATGTTATGTTTGAAGGGGGAAAATGAGTACAAATTGTGTATTGTGGATATTAATTAAAACACCTGTATGAGGAATGAGAGCAATTAAGAAGAAACCAGCAACAACAATCAAACCTCTCATTTTTTTCGTCAAAAATAAAAATAAAAAATGAGTCGTATAGTATGTAGTGTACTTGGAATTATATATATGAGTCGTATAGCATGTGTAATTTGTTATGTACCAACTGGCTGTTGGTAGCAAGAGGAGGGAGAAGATGTGTAGACAGTTTTTTTTTTTTTTTTTTTTTTTGTTGATTTGGCTCTAATATTTATATTGCTGGTGGAGTACTTTCTGAATCTTGAAGCAAGGATTTAATTTGGTCAGTGGTATGTCATATCTCATATGTATATATTTATTTTTAATCATATGTATACATCAATCTCTTTGTTTTTTTTCTTTTTCAATGAACTATATATATTTCCTTGCATACGTGATTGTAACATTCTAACGGTGATTTTCCTGCTAAGAAAATATGTCCTCTTTACTTAAGAAGTGAGCTTTTAGACCTATAACTACTCTTGAGAATAGAAGGTATGGTTTCATCCTATTAATATGAGAAAGATTGCAACTTATATTAATATTTTTCATAGTTTTCAAATATCAAAATTTTAAATATATATATATATACATATCACTTGGTGAGTCAGAATTACGAAGTGAAAAAGTCATAACACCTTGCAAGAGTTTACCTCAAGGAAAGAAAGGGCAAAGTTTTGGTAGGGACGACATTGTAACAAGTAAAACGTCCCTTTCCTATACAAGACATATATAGTAACTAAGTTATGTTCCTAAAATCTCCTCTTACCAAATTCTAATGATTCATCAACTACATCCCCCACACAAACTTTTTTTTCCATCAGTATTCTCATTTATCCTTCAGCGTGACTCAAACTCTCAACCTACTGATTCATGGTGTAGATGCTCAATGTGTAAACCTCACTTGTTACACACCCTAGCGCAAAAAAAAGAAGATGATGATTTTGTTATTATAGTTCTATCAAATGAGTAATAAAGATAAAAAGAAGAGCCAAAAAAGGAAATAAAGACACAAGAGAATATGTAGGTAAGGTCCTTGGTAGTCCAGTTACGGAATATATATATGAGTTTGCATGTGGTTTGGCGTGTGCAGTGAGTTGCAAGGAAGTGTCAATATCAACGTAACGCTTATATCATACTCAACTCAACACAACAAACCATCATTGTCTCCCCCATGCATATTCACCCTCTCTCTGTAAAAACACACACTTTCACCATAATTTTAAGTAATGATGTAAAGCACTATAATTATGACGTCAAAGTTATATTCTACTTTGACTCCATTGTATACATGGATTACTAAATACATTTGATCGAAGCATACATCATTATTTTCAAAATATGATCAATACACTATTTACATTGTGTAACAAATTTATAGGTGATTAAAAAAAAAGATAAGTGTCAAAAATATAATTAAACTATCCATATTTCATAACTAAACTATTTAGAGTGTATGTTTCGTTTAAACATAACGTAACTATTGAGAGTCCGGAGATGTTCCCTTAGGAGTTAGGTGAAGGAGGCCTCATGGGCCATAATTCGTGTTGTTAACTTACCAGGCACCCTTTTCGGCCCAAAAAGATTGGTTTGGATTGAAGAATCTAATGGGCCTGGTATGTAAATGCTGTTCAAAACAAATCAAATGAAGGATTTATTCTGTAATTTTAACTTTCTTACTCTCAAATTAAATAAAAGTGGAAGAGAAAATTTATCAATATAGATTATCTTATTCATGCTGCTTCTTTATTAAAAAAAAATAGGATCAGATGAAGGAAAATTTATGTATGGTTCTAACTCATCTAAACTCTAGATAAGAACAACCTAAAATTCTACGTAGATAAGATCTGACATAAATTCTACGTATATAATTTTAGAAAGAAAAAAAAACCTAAAATTTAATGTAGAAAAAATGTGTAGTTGACTTACTAATTAAGGAATATGTAAGTTGGCCATGTACCGCTGTACACATATGAAAGCCAAAATATAGATTAAAAACAAATTTCCCTTGTTTGGACTTTGGATGCACCCAAAGATTTTCTCTAATTTCAATAAAATGATTGCTATGGTTCATGGTCTCTGTAACCGATTTGAACCGGCAGTGTTTATATAATAAGAATAAAAAATTAAGTATTCATATATTCCGTTCGATTTAGATTTTACACGTCTCTTACTATAATGTCTAATATTAATTGATAGCATAATTTTAGATTTTAAAAAATAATTTGATAAATAAATAATTAATGTTGAGAATGATAAATAAAAATGAAAATTACTGGACGAGTAAAAGTAAACACAAAGGAGTATTTGCAAATTTTTTAATTATATACTACAATAAAAATGACTGTTAGCGACAATTAATTCTTAATTGGCGCTAAATATGTATTTTTAGAGGTAATTGACACTTTTGTATATGTTCCTCAAGTCTTTAGCGATATTAGTTCTAATGACACTTAACTAATAAGCGTAAAGACTTAAGCACTCTTTATTAATATCAATTTTTAGTATCGCTAAAAGTTATTTTTGTCATATTGATAGAATATTTGTCGACAAGAATAAAAAAGAAGCTTGTTGAACAAGAAATGAGATGGCTAAATCAGCAGGTCAACTTGAAAACTAGAGGCTATATAGACGCACCTGGTTTTATTGCTTTCCAAGTGAAAACTTGTTATCATCAACCAGCCCACTGGAAAATGTAATTAATTAATTATCCCTTTGGTATTCAACTTCAAATGTTGATTGGTCGAATTCACCTAGCCAATACTTCTTTTCCAATTTTCCAATCTTATAGAAATTAGTACTTAATTAATTAATATATGTGTTATGAAGGTCGATTGCTATATATAAACGAATGAAATACATGAGGCAACACACCACCCCTACTTTGAACGTATATTATATTAGCTTTTTGTTTTTCAAATATCAGCACCAAGCAATTGATATATATAGAAAGTAACACTAGATGGGGCGTTGGATTAGACCCGAGGTACGTAATACTCAACTACACTATCTCTATTAATTGATTTAGACAAGTCTATTCGAAATTTAAAATTTTCAAATATATTTATGTCATGTATCAAATATAGTAGGTTTATTTGAAGTTGTTGGTATGTAGGTATATCCACTAATGGCAGCGATGACATTTGTAACGGGAATGTGCGTTTTTCAGCTCACAAGGAACATTATCTTAAATCCTGATGTCAGGTAATTAAATTTTATTATGTCAGTAATCTTGAGTACTCATTAATTTCACAGCAAAACACTTTTATATTGATAAAAAAAAAAAATTGTATATAGGATCAATAAAGCTCATCGAAGCATGGGAGTACTTGAAAATGAAGAAGAAGGAGAGAAGTATGCAAAACATAGCCTTCGAAACTTCCTACGTACTCGTCCACCGCAAGTCATGCCTTCTATCAACCGTTTTTTCTCTGATTATGACAACAAATGAGATCATAATATCTCAATTTAATAATTAAATATTTTTCGTCCATTTTTCGACTTCTCATACTTTTCTTTTTTACATTTAGATATCTGGTATTCGTATTGAAGTCTTTTTATATTTGTGCTTTGGTCCATATTTCTTGTTCCTTTTTCTTGTATTTTCGTTTCATAAGCCATGATTATCTTAGTAATTTCAATGTTTCTACAAGGAATGTACTCTTTTTTCAGCTTTGTTATCACTACAAACAAAAATGATCATTAGCGGCAATTAAATATGTATTTTTAGCGACAATTGTCACTCTTCGTATATGTCCCTAAAGTCTTTAGCGATATTAGTTTTAATGACAGTTAACTAATGCAGGTAAATATTTTAATAATCTTTATTAATATCAATATTTAATGCCGTTAAAAATTATTTTTATTGTAACGTATGAACTTACCCTTTCGGCCATAAATAGTACTCACTCTGTTCTATTTTATACTTCTGATTTATGTGGCCAAACAACAAATCATGTTGTTAAAGATAAAATGACTATTTTTTCAAAAAATAAATAAATTAGAAAGATGACAGTTTATGTGTTAAAAATGAACGCATTAAGGTGTTATCTTTTTATATTTAAATAATAATTTAATTGTTTTTTAAAAAAATCTTTTTATTTTATCTTTAGCGACATAATTTATTAGTAATATATATTTTATTGGATTTTTAAGATTATAACAAGTTACACAAGTAATTTTCCTTTTAAATTTTTCGTGTCAAATCAAATACTTTTATAAAAAAAAAATGGAGGGAGTCTTATTTTAACATCTGTAAATTTCTCTATACTAATTTTAACTTTCAAATATATTTTTTTCAATTTCCATCAAATGTCGAATAAACGCTTAATTATCAAAGCAATTCCATCTCTAGATCAGCATTAATTGGGCCTATAAATTCTTGGGGTGCGCCAGGCCATTCAATATTGCAAGAAAAACCGCAATTGCGTCTACTTTTGTACATTATATACAACAAATATAATTTAGTAGATTAAATTTATAAATATTTAATTATATGGTATTATTACAGATAATCACCATATTTACATGATTTATATTGGGGCTAAAATATGAGCTGTCACTATTAAAATTGATAAGAGAAAAGTCCAAAATGAATGAATGGGCGGTCCAACTTACTCTTTTAAGCTTTAATGTACTATGTATAAATATTTTCAACAACTAATTAATATGTGATACATTCATTGTTAGTAGGCAAGACTTTGAACAAGGAAAAAATAATAATAATAATGATAGACATGATGTGTTCACATTAAATCACATTTTCATAGGTACATGATGAATTAAGACAAATTTTATATTTTAAATTAATTATAAGCGTGTATGTAAATAGCACACATTATATATAGATTCATTGGATTAATATAAACACAATGAGTAGTGCCAAATATGGATGCTAAAATTAGTGGTCTTCAATTTATTTATTCTACCTGTAATTAGTAAGAATTTTATGCTTAACCAATAATTTGTATCACTACTTGATTTATCCCAAGTCTCTCCCTGTTATTTTCGTCAACTGATTTCATGCCACAGAAATGTATTTATCATTGCATCTTAAATAAGAAATAATTAAATCTGAGATAACAGACGTTACATATTTCTTTTCTCAACCAGACTAAATAAATTGATAAGGCAATTGATATTGCTACCAATTGAAAGCACAGATGAAAGTGACCAATTTTAATGTACATTGATGGTTAAGGTTCCTCTTCCTCATCATCTTAAATTAATTATTACTTCCCCGGCCTTTTTACATGTCATTTTTACTATAAAATATAAATAGTCTGTTCATAATATTATTTTTCGTTATTTTCAATTGTAATAGTTTATTTTTTTAAAGTCAAACGATAATAACTTTGAATAATATACTACGAAGTATTTTTTCATCATATTAATATACAAAGAATTGAAATTTATAGTACTTTTCGTATAACTTTTTGAATATCTTTTTTTGTTTGTTTAAAATATCAAATTAATGTTATCTAATTAAGCTTTGAAAATTAGTCAAACTGATTTTTAAAAAGTCAATATGACAATTAAAAGTGGACAAAGGGAATACTTGACATTTCATAAATCAATGAATAAATTACAATAGTTTTTCTATTTTACCTTTTTGAGTAATAAGCTTTAAAAATATGCATTTGACTAACATAAAAAAACTGAACAATTTATGTTAGTTGGTCAAATAATTAATCAAAATAAATAATTTTATATTCATTTATTGAAAAATTAACTTAAGAAAAATTAAATAAGGACGAGGATGATAAACTTCGTGAAATAAAAAATGATAGACATATATAAGTAGAAACGAGGAATGATATTATTAAAAGTAATTAGTTAGGATGAGTTGCTGAACAAACAAGCCTAGAGTCATGGATGTCTCACTGATCACTACTTCATCCTTCTTTTAACATGTATTTTTTAACCATATTAAAATGAGAACAATTCCAATTTATAATATATTTATATAATATTTAGATTTAAATTTAAAAATATCAAATTAATCTAAATATAATTAATCATTGGGAATTTTGGAAAGATGATCCTTCAGTGCATTAATGATTAATCAGTTACTCCATTATTTTTGTTTTGGTCAACCTTAGTAAATATTTTGAGATTATTTTCCCATAATTTTTCAACCAAAAAGTAATTAATTAAAATCTCCGTGGCGTTACATAAACAAAATATAAAGTCTCTCATTTTTCATTATTACATTTCACCATCATAATATAGAGAGCATATCCCTATGCTTTTTCCTCTGTCAGTTTCGTTCTCCACAATTATGGCTTTGTTATCTCAGCCAATTCTCAAAACAAACTTGCAGATTTTTTAGTTTTCTTTATATACCCTTTCTTCTTTCATTTTTTTTTTCTACTACTACTAATAATAAAAAAGTCTTTCTCACCACTCTCCTCTGTTTTTATGGGTCCTCACCAAAACATTTCTTCTTTATTTCTCATTTTCTCCGTACTCTTCGTTGTCGCCGCCGCCGATTGCTCTAATGGAACATGCAAGGTTCGATTTCTCACGTTATAAATTCAAAATTTAGAGTCGATACAATGATTAATTTTATCTATAGACTATATGTATTTGTATATGTTTCATCAATTGAAGAAAGCGAGTGTGGTCGATCGTACTCATATGCCGATGCTCTATGTTTTCGATTTTTTTTGTTTCAACTTTTGATTCCAATTAATTTATTTACTCATAAACGAATTCAAAATTTAATTTTTTTCTCGAATGTTTTATTCAGCTCGATGATAAATGCTCATCAGACGCAGATTGTGGGCCTGGGCTTTATTGTTTGTCTTGTACTCTATCCTTTCAAGGCCACAGATGTGTTAGATCAACTGGCACTGATCCGTTTAAGTTAGTGGTACGTATATATATAATTGGGCTTATATTGTAACTGGGCTAGTGAATTATGATTGGGCTTATGATTCATTTTGTGTGGGCTTTACAGAATAGTTCTTTGCCATTCAACAAGTATGCATTTTTGACGACCCATAATGCTTTTTCAATTGAGGGAGAGCCATCACATACAGGGATACCCAGAATAACCCCCATCAATCAAGAAGATAATGTTACGCAACAACTCAATGTATGTCATTTCATCTAATTAAATCAAAATTGATTGAATTAAATATTGTTTTTATGCTCGAATCGGGTGATTTTTAACTTTTATTTACTTAATTATGTCTTTTTATTAACGTGTTAATGTTTCAGAATGGTGTTCGGGGTTTAATGCTTGATACTTATGATTTTGACGGGGATATATGGTTGTGTCACTCATTCGGAGGCCAATGTCATGACTATACGGCATTTGTAAGTTCTATTTTAGTTTATTCGTCGTATTTACATCAAAATTGATTAAATTTATATATCTCGTTTTAACGAAATTTGGCCTAGTAGGAACCAGCAATTGACACATTGAAGGAAATAGAAGCATTTTTATCAGCAAATCCATCAGAAATTGTGACACTAATCTTGGAAGATTATGTAGAGACTCCAAATGGTTTGACCAAAGTGTTTACAGATGCAGGACTAATGAAATATTGGTTTCCTGTGGCAAAAATGCCTAAAGGTGGTCAAGACTGGCCACTAGTGAGTGACATGGTGACTAATAACCAAAGACTAATTGTTTTTACTTCTGTCAAATCCAAAGAACAGAGCGAAGGGATTGCTTACCAATGGAATTACATGGTCGAAAATCAATGTAAGTAAAATAAGTCGATTATGCCATTAAACTGTGAGTGTACACAAATAATATGACTATTATGGAATGTGCAGATGGGGATGGAGGAATGGAAAAAGGAAATTGCCCTAATCGCGCAGAATCATCACCAATGAATGATAAAAGTAAATCATTGGTGTTAGTAAATTACTTTAGGACACTTCCATTGAAGCCATTAGCTTGTGTTCAGAACTCGGGGCACCTCCTTGACATGCTTATGACTTGTCACGATGCTGCTGCTAATCGCTGGGCTAATTTTATCGCTGTTGATTTTTACAAGGTACACTACATTTTTTAAAAAACCATATTTAATTTTTAATTTCAAAGCCCATGGACTAACTTTTTTTTATTTTATTATTATAAATAAATGATACAGAGAAGTGAAGGAGGAGGTGCATTTTTAGCAACAGATACCCTCAATGGGCAGCTGTTATGCAATTGTGGTGATGTACATTCTTGTACGGTGAGTAGACGTTAAATTAATTGTGACTAATTTTTCATATACTCAATAACTATGTTTACGAAAACAACAAATTCAAATTCAGTATAATTGAGTAGCGAAGCGCTATTTTAAAGCAAATATGTGATTGATGTCAATTTTTGATTTATTTACAGAAGGGATCTACACCAGGAAGCTGCACTCGATCATGATCAGGAAAATTAATAATCTTTAAAAAAATAAATAAGCAAATTACTTTCCTTTTAAATTTGATCTATAGGAAAAAATGATGGGCATAATTACTTGTCAATGTTCATGGAATTGTTGTGTAAGATATGAACAACAAATTTTCAAAGATGCGTTTTGTACCTTTGAAAAGAGAAAATATAAATGAAACAGAAAAATATCTATTTTATCCCTTATTCTCGCGGTAAATGATCTACTAATGCAATTTTATTCTCTATAATATTAAGTCATAATTCATTCATGGTGTTCTCATGATATACTATTCTAGAACATATTAAACGATTACCATCCATAACACTACAAGAAAATTATAAATTATATGCGGATTTTTCTACCAATTAATATGAAAATTTGTAGGAAAATAAGTTTTCTACGGATTTTCATACTAATTTTCACGAAAATCCCCATATAATTCATACTTTCTGATAGTGTAAGTGTCAACAAAATTAGCCAAGAAATCATAGCATGTCCAACTCGCCTAATTTTGGAAAGATCATCTACTTAGCTATGATATTTTAACCATTAAAATTTTAGCTAATATTTAACCCAATTTTTTTATAAATAAATATGTTTTTAACTGACGTGGTATAGATGACTAATTTTATATTTTTGAAAGAACAAAAAAGAAATTAAAAGATATTAAGGATTGGATGGATTTGATTTGTCCTTTCCTTTGAACTCATTTCAATCCAAATAACTTTCAGATCGATAACCTACATATCTATTCATTCGATCATTTCGACTCATAAAAATTCAACACACACAGACTGTTCATTTACCACCTCAAATATTAAAAGATTTATGAAATTCTACGCCGTGAATAATTAGAATTAAATGAAGAGACTGCTATTTTCTCAACGAAGTTTGTGGTTATTTATGAAATCTGGCACTGCAACTGGCCGCACTCAGTAGTAGTATCATTGCTGGGCCACTTTCAAGATTGGCCCAATGATAATCATCTAAATCACATCAAATCATATTATATAATAATTGACATTCAATATTCTTATTTGGAATTAAAAATAGTAATATAATATAAAATCTGTGATTACACTTATGCTCAATCTTTGATACTCAATGATCACACCATAATACTATGATGTTATGATTCAACAACGTTCTGTACACCATTAACATTATTGATGACAACTTGTATTTGTTTTTAGTCATCTAACATATTGTTTTAACGTGACCAAAATTGTCATTAGGAGCTGTAAATTAAAGCTGAGAATCGTAACACAATAAAAAAAGGTGGAACTCATGATTAAATAATTATACTTTTTGTACATGAAATACTAAAGTGGTCTCATGAATTTTGTTGATGTTCAATGAGATAGAGACACGTACAACTGGCATGACATAATCTATAATATCCATAATAAAAATTTAAGATTACTACAAACACTAACTTTATTTTTTATTTTTTATAATGTCAAAATAGGAAGCACACTGTTTTGTGTGAGGAATGGGGTACATAATGCATCAATTTGGGTTTTGAATTATGCATTATATATTATTATTATATTTACTATGTTATAATGGAAGCATTTTAAAAAAAAAAAAATATTTAGGTTACAAAATTAAAGCATTTGTTGGTGGACTACTCAATGATTCGTACCTCTGTATTATTATTATATTATTATCTTCAATAATATAGTTCTCTTTTTCTATGGATAACTTGAACCGCATTCCTCACAATTATTTATTTATTTATTTATATAATTATAATTGACATCTTCTCTTTGCTTTTTCTCCATTTAATTTAATAATATCCTATTATATGTGATACCATTACCATTTGAGAAGTCAAATGGTTTTTCCTTGGGACTTCTGGTATTTGAAATATCTTTTTAATATTTTCAATTATAAGAAATTGTGATTTATAGTATTTTAATAAAAGATTAATATGAATATTTTAGTAAAATATAAATCATAATGAAGTGTTGAGATTATAAATACAACACCAATTTTATCCTTCAATTCGTCCATATCACATGCCAACAATATAGAGATGGAGAATTATGATTTTCATTATGAGCGCCAATAACAAAGCTATATTATTTAGGCTATCATTCGAACACTAATTTAAGAAAAAAGTTGTTTGATTCACTAATAAAATAGATTGGTTAGGATTTGATACTTCAGAATTGTTGTGGGGAGAACTAATAACCACAAGTCACAACATATCTAGTTAATTCTACAGGTGAGGTCCACGAATGGAGAGATATACGATGTCTTTATTTTACTTTTTCCCATCAAAGAGACTGTTATCAATAGATCTATTCGAAGAATTAACCCGAGATAATTTTTATAAGAGATTTTAATTTTCTTATAAGGGCTAGAGTTTATAAAGTTTGTTTTACATAAATTATAGTGGAACAATAATTATATTAATCAGACTTAACAGGCTTGAAAAATGAAATGGGAGAGTGCATGCAATTATAGATATCCAATCTGTTTTGCTCCAAGGATCATGAAAGCTTATAATTAGTTCCTATGACCGATCGAAAGAGAAATAAAAATAGCTTGAGTATCACATGTATATATGTCTCTATTACGTTTATATGTCTCTATTACGTTTATGCAATTAATACGTCGAAATATTGCTACTTGAAAATAATGTAATTTGGCACTTAACTTCTGATATATACAATGTTTAAAGAGGTAACACTTCCAAATTAATTATTAAAGCGATAGATATCAGATTACATGTAACCATTCAAAGCTCTAAACCCTTATTGCTAGATTAATTAAGCATAGATAAACTTCTTATGAAACTTCATTCTTGATTAAGGTGTGGAGCATGTGATTAGGTGGGTTTTCAGGTATCTAACACATGCTACAAGTCCTATTTATAATCTAGTATTAATTACTATCATCCAGATATGTTTTTAAATCAATAAATAATACTACTAGCTACTAAAGTATAAGGCATCAGATCAACATGATTAACCTAACATTAATTGGTAGTAGTATGAGTTAATTAATTAATTAAAAATAAAGTGGATCGACTACTTTTTAAGCGTTTTGCTTCTTTCGATTTTTCTCTTTGCAAGAATAGTGGGTTTCATGTTATTGGTAGATACTATATATATAATATGTGCCTCGTTAATATTTTTAAAAACCATATTCTAAAAACAAATATTAATATAGCGTTTGTTTCTTCCAATATTTTCGCAGCCGTTTGCTTAGACTTTTGTTTAGTCCTTTTTTATTTTTTATTTTAAAGTTCATTGACTATAGTGAGAAATGGTAACACATGCAATCTACTACTACTACTACCTAACTTATATATTTATTGCGTAAAGAATGTTTTGAGCCCAGAAATACCTTAAATACTGAAGAGAGTGAATAATGGTTTTCCACAAATATACAACTCAAAATTACATGTTCTTTTTTTTTCCCAATATCGAGAATTACTTTTGTATTTAATCAAAAAGTTAAGGTTTTAGAGTATAATCACAAATGTCAACATGATATTAGCTTATATTTTAATTTTGATAAAAACATGAAATTAGTTATTTGATTCTTTTTCTTTTTCCACCCGGCGTGTCCAGAGCCCACATTGAAGTTCTGACTAAATTTGAACTGCGCTCTACGGGGCTCATTCGGGTGGACATCAGGGGTGGCTCAATACTATCGGAGGCCTAAAGCGAAATTTCAACTAGAGGCCTAAAATCTAAATAACTTCATATGCATTTAAAATGAAGTTACTTAATATTTTTTTATAAATGATTTATTCGATCAATTGTTGAAAAATATTTGCTTATTCGGGCAATAATTATATGAATTGTTAACATAGAATCAAGTTGATAATTTTGTATACCCCTGTTTTACTATGCTTGTTGTAATACTTGAAAATCTAAGAAGAAACAGAAAAAGAATTTACAATTCACTTTGCTCAACACTTTTGACTATTGATTCATATTTTTTTTATAGAGTATTACTCCACTTATAAAAAAAATTTAAAGAAAAGAGTGTAAAAAGAATTAAAAGAATAAAATAATGTGAATATTAGCATAGAAACGGTGACATTTATAGTCTACTTGTTTCTTAGTTATACATTTGGACCTATTTAGGCAAATCATTTTGTCAATAATCAAAACATATTACAACATTCAATGTGGATATACGGAGATTTCTACTTTGCTTTCCTTAAGGGAATCTAATTTGGGTGATATGAATGGAACAGCTAAGCAAAGAAGAATTGTAAGCCCTATGGTCTCGTGAATATTAAGATAGTAATGTTGACTTATGATCATTTTTATAATTATAGGTCTGTTTTCTTTGAAAAATGACAAATGTATAGGAAAGGTAAAAGTCCTTAATAGGTCGTTTGCATGCATGTTATAATTTTTTGGATTATTGAGAACAATAAGAACTTCATATTTAGGTCCCCTACATTCTATGTTGCCACATACCATATATATCAAGATGAAGTGCAAAAGATGAGACAAATAAACGTGAACATGGAATTGGCCACTCTCATGCTAAGTGAAAATAACTTGTCCAAACTATATACAAAAACAATGAATGGAACTATCATCACTCATTTGATTTTGAAGCTACAATATATACACCCCTCACTTGTAATAAAATGGGAGAAACATCAGACAGGGGTGACTCGACAGTGTTTAAAAAAAGACATGTGTCTTAGGCCTTTAAATTTAAGAGCCCGTTTGGATGGGCTTAAAAAAAATAACTTTTAAAAAGTACTTTTGAAAGTGCTGAAACTTATTTTTAAAATAACTAGTTATGTGTTTGGATAAAAGTGTTGAAGTTAACAAAAAAGTTGTTGATGTGTTTGGCAAATAAGTGCTGGTAAACACTATTTTTAATCAAAATGTCTGAAATACCCTTAAAATCTGTTAACATGATAAAAGTTAATTAATTTAATAATAATAATAATAATAATAATAATAATAATTAAAAAAAATGCAAAGAATAATAATAATAATATATAATATATAATATATAATAATAATAATATATAATAATAATAAAGAATAATAAAATAAATATAATAATAATTATAATAATAATAAAGAATAATAAAATAAATAATAATAATAATATTAAAATAATAAAATATTAATAATAACATATAATAATAATAATAATAATATAGAATTAAAACAATAATAAATAAAATAACAATAATAATAATAATAATTAAATATAAATAATAATAATAAATAATAATAATAATAATATAACAATATAATATATATATAATAATAATAATAATAATAAAGAATAATAAAATAAATAATAATAATTATAATAATAATAAGTTAATAATAATAATAATATACAATAATAATGATAATAATAATAATAATAATAGATAATAATAATAACAATAAAGAGTAATAAAATAAATAATAGTAATAATAATAATAAAATAATAAAATATTAATAATAATAATTATTATTATAATAATAATAATAATAATAATAATAATAATAATAATAATAAAAGAAATAAGGGCAAAAAGGTAAAAATTTGGTCAACTTAAAAGAGCTTATAAGCTAAAAAAAAAAAAGCACCCCTACCCCAGCTTTTAACTTTTGGCTTAAAATAAGTTTTTTTTTAACTTAAAATAAGTTATTTTGAGTATTGCCAAACAGCTAAATAAGTCAAAAACCAGCTTTTAAGCTAAGCCAAACAGGCTCTAAGGGGCCTCATGTTTAATAATAGGTTATAAGCTATTATTTTTTAACAAATATTAAATACTATTTGTAGAAAAAGTCAATTTTTCATGAAAAATGAAAGAAATATTAGAAGAAATTTGACATATTTGAATTACTATATCTCATGAAAAATAATTAAAAATAAGAATGATTATATATCAATTAAAAACTAGAAGAAATTAATTTATAAAAGTTATTAACAATTTAAGTTTAAAAGCCCCTGACATCAGACTTTACGCTTAAAAAGGAAGTGTTTAACTTGCATATAATATACACTTATAGAGCAATATAGTTATACATTCTCAATACAAAAGTCCCACATCGCTGGTTAATGAGATAGGTGGACTCCTTATAAGGTTTGGGCAATCCTTCTGCCTTTGAGTTAGCTTTTAGGGTGTGAGTTAGGCCTAAGACCTAATTTCACATGGTATCAGAGCACGACCCGTCTCACCCGATGTTGCGGCCCCAAAATCAAATATGTCCACGCACCAGATGCTAAGCATTGGCGTGAGGTGGGGTGTTAAAGAATTACAAAAGTCTCACATCGATGATTAATGAGATGGGTGAACCCCTTATAAGGCTTGGGCAATCCTCCTCCCCTTGAGCTGACTTTTGGAGTGTGAATTGAGCCTAAGACCTAATTTTTACCTAACTTGCATATAATATACACTCATAGAGCAATATAGTTATGCATTCAGCTAGTTTCTTTAGTAGTGATATATACCTCAACCTACTATAGAAAATTACTTATCATTTTGATATTTTTATAGTAGTCATGAAACCAAATTGAAGTTGTAAATATATGACACGTGAGCCTAACTCAACCTCATGAACCAATCCCGAACCAACAGAAGTCCTTGCATGATGAATAATCATCTTAATTACCAAGAGAGGAAAAAGTAATTAAGTATATATCATGAATAATAAGTTTGATAAACTAAAAATGGTAGGAGAATAAAGTAAAGGACAATAGGATATATATTGATAATCCCACGAGGGGGTAACATGCAGTACTTCACCAGCTTCTCTTATTTTCTACTTGCTGCTGTCTCAGTCGGACATATGAGGCCGACATTGACATCCATTTTTTTTTATATATATATAAACATTATACATATAATGGAATTTAAACCCCACAATTGCTAACCTCTTATTGTGTCCAAGCACTCACCCGATCACATGCTGCCTCGACCCTCTTTTTCACACTAAAAACATAATTCTAAAATATTGGATGTTGATCTTTCATTTATATGGTTATATATCACCTATATATTCTAGACTATACAACAATAATTACCCCTCAGTCTTATAATATTAGGTTTTACGTTAAATCCAATCACGTTCTTTATTTGATTGAAGTTGAGACGTAAAAATATATAATATGAACAAGTTTATACTGACGGAACGAAGTTAATTATCTTTTATGTTTGAGGTAGGGATAATTAAAGAAATTGTAAAACAAAAAGAATAGGAAAAAAAATATTAAGGTAGCAAAAAGAAGAAGTGTACAAATATAAATGCAAAGAGGGGAAGAAACAAGAAGAAAGACAAAGTGCATAGCATAGGCATCTCTCTCGTTCAATTACAAATTGAGATGGGGACCCTATTTACACATGGGGTGGGGTGCACTTTTAGTCTCTTTTTTTTTTAGTTTTTTGCCCGATATTCCAAGTCTCTATTGGTGTCCTAACTAAATTTAGATTGCAGTGCAGGATTTATTTGGATATAATGTTCCTAATAAAATTTTCTCTATACCCAAGAATCGAACTCGAGACATTTTGTTAAGGCGAAGAAGTTCAACTATTGGAGTAGTGGGGTGCACTTTATATTTTCTCTTCTTCGCTTATACATATATATATTTTTAAGCAACAAATTCATGAGTGGAGCCAACTAAAAGCTACAAGAAAAGATTCTTTTACAATATGTTGGTTGGAGGCACACATTTTGGGGCAATAATGTACCTTCTCTTGATCATTATCAATCTCAACCCATATTTTTTATAATCAATTCTTATGATTAAACTTTGATTTTACATGTCCATCTTCTCAATTTCAGTGTGCTGGCCAGAGAAAAAAAAGGTGATATAGCAACTAGCTAGATGTAATATTCAAATTATTGGTAGATATATCATGATGAGTACAACTACTTAAGTTCATATAGGAACAACATGTTATTGAAATTGGTTAAAGTAGTTTGACAAACTAAGAACACCATAAAGAAAAGCAATACAGAATGTGATGTTGTTTATTTGGACATCCTAAGCTATGGGTCCATTATCGATCCCTTCACTCAAATCGATGAATATTTTGTGTATAACTTCAAAGTTGATGCATTTATAACTCTCCTTTTTGTCACTTGACATTTCTTTCTTGCAATGATTTTGTATCAATACTAGTTTGTGAGTTGGAAAATAGGCCCTGGAAATGTACTTTATTCACCAATGTAATGAGCATACAATGATACAATTTATTGTGATACATAAAAAAATATAACTAATTTCAATTTAATCGCGAATTTAAATATATAAATATATATTATTTTTCATTTTTAAAAAAAAAAATTTACACATTATAATAATTAGCAGTTAAGGTATGAAAAAGTGCTTTGGAAAAAAGTAAACCAAGAAAATTCTTAATCCAATAAGGCCCATAATTAAATGTCAAAGGCTTAGAGGACCAAAATCAATAGTTTTGATATGTCGAAGGATTAAAAAGATCACAAGAAACTTCAAGGTCTAATTTATAATTTTAAAGAATATAAAAAGGTCGATTTACTTAATCCGCACAATTAATTTTGTCTAAGGCCTCATTTATTTTCATTAAGATTAATAGGTTTGAATTTGAATACACATCTGAATATTAAGATTTGAGTGTTTTGATCTGAATACACATCTGAATATTAAGATGTGAACTCTAAATCTGAACACTAAATAATTAATGTTGTTTGTTTTCAATTAAAAGTGAAATTAAATATTATATTAATAAATTATTATAAATTTTTCATTTCAACAAAATATATAACTTTTGATGATATTTATTTTTAAAAGTTTTAATAATCATAATTTGAAGTACTATTTCTTCATTCAAAAACCTGATAAACAACAATACATCAAAAATATTATTGCAATCAGTGTTCTTGACACACATCAGTACAAGAAAATTATTAATATAAAAAAGTACTTGAAAGGATTTATGAAAACTAATAAGTTGGGGAAAAATGGTGTTTGATTGAGAAAAGTGAGAAAGAGAGTTTTTAGTTATGAGATAAAAAGACACATTCAAAGCAGAGAAAGTATGATTTATTATTTGATAATTTATCAAATGAGTCTGAATGTTGTTAAGAGTCTCCTAAAGAACTGATTCATTTCAGACCACCCATTAAGAGGTTTTTTAAAAACTAAAACAAATAAACTTAATGGTTGAATCTGAATCACTCAGATTCAGACCTAAAAAATAAACGTACTTAATGGACTGAATCTAAATAATTAAAATTCAGACCTCCATTAAGTGCAAACAAATGAGGAATAAATAAAGTCACCCCTAGGGTTAGCAACTTGCAAAATCAAACACAGTATGTTCAACTGGTTTAAGTATGGTTGGGTTATTACAATTCATTTAACAATTGAGTTAATATGTAATACAAGTTGACTAATGAGAAATTGTGTAATATTATTTTTAAAAAAATTTCTTTTAATTTAAAAACTTTTTTCTTTTAATTTGATGTGTTGCACATAAGCCTAATAGAAAAAAAATAATTTTATTAGTTATTAAAATATTTTTTTAAAAAAATAAAATCGAACATTAAACTTAGTAAAGATTGACTCGTTTTGTGACCTATTACTTGACCTAGCTCCTTTTGATCCGAGCAAATTTGGATTGTATAAGGTCTTGACCTATTATGACCCGTTCAAATTAAATTCAACCCGCTCAATTGTACTCCTAACCGCCACTCTCACCTCCATTGGAACCACTCATCTCCTTTTTCGACTGATGTGTATAATCTTCAGAGGATTCAGTGTGGGTTTGAATTTTTTTTATGGTCAAGTGCGTGGAAATTATTTTTAATTTGGATGGCGATGAGATTTGATATACTAGGACTTCTGCCTTCTCTGATAGTACCATATTGATGTATGTTATCATTACATCTAAAAACTTAAGTTGTTAAAGATAACGCATTTTTATTAGTTAATGATATTCTCTAACACAAGAAAGTAATCGATCACCAAGCGTGATTATTCTAAACAGTCATATAAAATGACCATATATGTAATTTATGGATTGATACTTACAGCCAATCGTGATGGAGTACATTAACATATGATAAAAGTGTTTAATTAGACACGTATGACTCAAACTTTTGTTATTCCAGAAATATGTTAGCCACTTTAAAATATGTCACTACATTTAATTATGATCTCTTTAACTATACAACATTAGACTTATGCAATAAGCCATTAAACCCTAAACTTATCCTAATTAAGACGAAAATACGTATATTAATAAGATAAGGGGACATCTTTTAAGTGATTAATATATACCTAAGTTATAGACACTAAGAACACACACAAAACATACTAAAACGCTTTATCATGTGTCGTCTAAGTACAAAAATTAAATATAAAAACAAATTTAGGAAGATTTTTGATTTATTGAGACAAATAAAAGCAATAGGAGTTTATCATAATTCCAACATCCTATTTGATGCATGCTGCAAATTAAAAGAAACGTGTATAGTTGTACCATTTAAAAAGGTAGTCTTTTTTGTTTTTTTGGTAATATTTAAAAAGGTCGTCTACTTTTAGGTAAAAAGATAAAGAGTAGGTAATTAGAGTGAAAATTGATTTGAAATATAATATAATACTAAGATGGAAAGTGGAAGTAGATAAAAAAGATTCTATCAGACAATGGTGTGGCCAGAGTTAGTAGAACCAGAAAGGTGACCACAGTTAATACGGTTACAGTGCTTTGCTGCTCAAATTTACTTAAATAGTTTCACAAACACTTGCTTCAAAATTGAAATGCAATAAACACAATTAAAATTTTACTTTTCTGCGAGTTTCGTACTTAAACTAAACTATAGTATACATATCATTCTTTTCTAAATTAAACACACATTTAATGTTAAGTTAACTAAATATTTATTCATTTTCGACAAAAGACAAATAAAATCCAACACCAACATACATTGACATTTGTTTTAATACACATAGGGGTCGTTTGGTACAGAAATTATTAATGCAGGGATTGATAATGCAGAAATTAATAATGCAGAGATTATTTTTATCAAATGTTTGGTTCATTGTTTCTTACCTAATTTTGTGTGTGGTTTAAATGTTACAAAAAAATTCTTTCCAATTATACCCTAGAGTTATTATGAAATTTTCTATTTCATGTAATTGAGTCAAGGTAGATAATTAACGAATAATATTATTTTTATAACATTTTTAACTAGTTAGGAGGATAAAACTTTTATTGTCATGTTCACTATTTTCTCACTTAAATTATTTGAGAGTTAATAATTTTCATCTTAATAAACTGGAGTTAATATCTCAAAAGGTCACACAATTATAATGATTTATAGAGAAAATTTATATTTTAAAAAACTCTTTATCATAAAATAAAAATATAAAATAAATATAGCAAAATAAATTATACTATTTTTATACTAGAGGTGTGTATATATATATATATATATATATATATATATATATACTCTTGTTTTAAACTATTTACGTAATGTTTAATGGACTTCCGTTAAGAGGCAATATTTGATTTATGAATTGTTCTTAAATTCATACATCAAACATTAGCATATTAATTGAATTATAATATATTTTATATTAATAATAAATAGTTAAATAGCTCATATTTTTTAAATAAAAAATTATATCTAAATAATAAAATTTGTAAGCTAATTTATTTAAATAAATTTATTAGTATAAATATAAAATATAAAATCAAGAAAATAAACAAAATAATTAAAAGAATTTGAAGGGGGTATTTTTATCTTTACCTAGATTAGTCCCATGGTATTAGAACTAATACCATCAAATGGAAGATATTAGTTTATCTAAATTAGTCCCATAGATTGATTATACATAGAATCAAAATTTTTATCAAACATGATATCAAATAATATCACATATAATATTTGAATTATTTTTCTTAATACTCCCTACCAAATGACTCTATAAAGTGATAATTTAATACCTTTGATATATAGTTAGACATAAAAAATGTCGTAGTAAGTGTGGTAAGAAAAGGAGTGGTATATAAAGAACTGGTCCAAAGAAATAAATGGTACAAGATTTACTGCAAAGGAGAGTTGACAAAATTGAACAAAGAGCACGGAGGGTGGGGACAGGCTGGCATGGCAGAAATCAGAATGAATGCATGGGTCAGCTGTAAATACTCTTTTTTAACAGTGGTAAAAGTGAAAGACTTGCAGCATAAAGAGCATAGTAGAATAGTAATAGTAATAGTAATAGTAGTAGGTGGACCATCTAAGTAAGCTAGATTGGCCAAAATGAAAAGGACTGTTTGCTAAACTTAGCAATCTTTCTTGGTTTCTGCCCTTTCCAACTTTCATTTATTTCTCACACAACTCAAGACATATCACAATTCTAATTTAATTTAGGAGTAAAAGGAAAGGTCAAATTTACCCTAAGTTTGCTAAAATGGTTTAAATTTGAGCTCTGTTAATAGTTAGGTCGAATAAATTATGCTTTTATATATGGAGAAAAGATATAGATTTTTCTTTAAATTTGTATCGAAAAGTTAATTACACATTCAAACAATTATGATAATCTATTATACATCTATATTATTTAAAAGGGAAAAGGCTTAAAAATGTCCTTAACCTATTAGAAATGGTTCAAAAATGCCCTCCTTTCATCTATTGGTTTAGAAATGCCCTTAACGTTTTTCTTAGGTTCAAAAATGCCCTTTAGTTAACAGAAAATGTGATATGGAATTGTACTATACAAGTGGCCACTTTTCATTGGTCCACAATTCTTTTATCAAATAAAAAGACCCATCCAACCCAAACCTAACCCATTTTTTGACAGAAAGCAAGTACCAAAATTAAGTTTCCATATGTATATATAGCTAAAGTTATCATCTTTTAACTTGTAATTCAACAAAAGATTCCTTGGAAACAGCCGAATAATTGCTGTCCATCACCACAAATGCTATTTACAATTAAAAAATTAAATGCATCTACACGACATTTATGTAGCAAAAACGAGGCCTGTGTTAAAATTAGCTAAATTAAGAAAGTGGGTTTTGAATTTGATGACTCCAAGATTCAAAATTGTATTTCCAATGTAATCAAAGGATGAAAAGAACCCTAGATCGTCGAAATCAAAGTTGAAGCGATTTATTTGCGGATGATTTACCTCTTAATTTTTGCCAGAAAACAAGTACCAAATTAAGTGTTCATGTGAAAACGGGTTAGGTTTGGGTTGGGTGGGTCTTTTTATTTGATAAAAGAATTGTGGACCAATGAAAAGTGGTCACTTGTCTAGTACAATTCCATGTCATATTTCTGTTAACTAAAGGGCATTTTTGAACCTAAAGAAAACGTTAAGGGCATTTCTAAACCAATAGATGGAAGGAGGGCATTTTTGAACCATTTCTAATAGGTTAAGGGCATTTTTAAGCCTTTTCCCTATTTAAAATTGAATTTTTTTACCTCCTAAAACTAACGCGGAAAAATAAAATAAAAATAAATCATGTGCGTCAGATAATTATAAACTCCCCCCCTCCCCGCACACACACACACCTCTTCTCATATCCCACCCTTCTCATCTTCTTCACACCTAATAAACTTAAATGAATCAGTAACAAAAAGCAATGTAGTAACGAGTTACTTTAAAAACATCATTTTTTACCCATAAACATATCAACAAGAAATCAAAATAGTACTAGGTGACTTAAGATTTGTGGGTTTTGATTTGTGTTTCTTCATGTCATTGGAGGGTAAAAGTTTGGGGGTTCTAAGTCGTGGAGCTATGGTGAGACTTTTAGTAAACTAGATGAGCGATCGATTGAAAAGAGAAGAAAATTATTTTTCATATTATTCCTATATTTTAAGAAACCTCAATGAAGAACATAGAAAAAGTAAAAAATGTGTCCGAATCTAAAAAATATTTGTAATTGGACGCTCGATTATCATGATTAATCAATGAAAGAAACTGAAGGAGTCTTCTTGAGGTTCATTTTGGAATGAAAGAAATTCTTTCACCATACGAATCAACTTTGAATTTCAAAAAATTTTCTTGACGGGCATTGTAGAAAGTTTCTTCTTTGCAATTATGCAATGAAGAAGATATAGTTATTAGAGAATTTTATTAATTAATTAGAAACTAATTAATATAAAATATAGCTAGCAAAAGAATAAGTTAATTAATAAAGAAAAAACAAAAAAGATATAAAATATTATAATTTCTGACATGACGCTAATGTATTGCTGATGTGGCAGCGAGTGTAATACACCACATAATGTGACAGTGACATTACACCTTGTAGGGTGATATTCAATTCACTTTTAAATAGTAAAGATGTGTAATGGATCGTCATAATAATTTAAGTATGTAACAAATTTTTCATGATAAGCTAATGAGAAAATTATGTCTTTTCCCTTATATATACGAATGGTTCAAATGTATCTTTATTTACTATGAACAACAGCTTTGTGGCAAATAAGGTCATAGTTTCTACAAAAATAATATCGTGTTTTTTCAAAATTTTAAATTTTCAACTAACATATTGAAGTCTTAAATCAACTCTAATGGAACTCAAACAATGAACAATTATACAACCAAATTAAAAAGATATATCTTGTGGTAGTCAAAGTACATTTGTAGTGGTTGAAGGTTGATAGTCATATAATAGAGGTAAAATAATTACTGAAAAAATGGGAAAGATGAAGATATATATTAGAGAGGTTGTTTGAAAGAGGTGAGTTTTATAATAGTGCATCAATATTGCAAATATGAGGGACTATTAGTGCTTCATGTGAAAATTCAAGAATCACTTTGAGCCTTAACCCAAATGTGAGGAACTATTTTGAGCCTTTCGCTCTCATGGGGTGAATTGGTGGTTAAGTAACCATGGATATTTTTTTTAAAAAAATATTGAATTAAAGCAATCATGGGTGTGTGGGGTGGGGTGTGGGGGATGAGATTCTATGTTCAATTACACATATAGTTTGAGATACCCTCTTCACTTCATTTCACAATATCAAAGGCAAATTCTATCATTAATTTCATCTTATTAAAAGGTTCATACGTTTGAAAGTTTCATCATTAGTTAAGCCCCAACTGGAGAATCTAGCTTAGTTAATAACGGACAACGAATTTGAACCATTTCATAAAATTCAAATAAGAATTTAGATTTTTGCTCTTAAATAATAAAAACTCTTATTGAAATCGAAATTTCCTCTTTTTAAAAAGAAAAAAAATGAAAAAGGAAAAGATATTGTGTATATTAGATAGGGGTAATTCTTTGTATAAATCTCGTCAATGTAAGAAAAAAAAAACTATTATACTTATAATTATTAATTAAAAAGATATTTTAAATTGCATGTCTGCACACCATCAAACAGGATATTTGTAGATTTTACTTTAAATCATTATTTATAATTTCAGATTTTACTATAGATTTTGTGAACAATATCGTGAATTTAAAATTTATAATATGATAGGGATACTAAGATTGTCACTTTGTGGAACTGTGGAAGGAAGCAAACGAATAAATAGTAGTAAAAGGATAAGAATATTAAATGAATAGAAAGTATATAATAAAGAAATAATAATTCATACTCTACAAGGAATATAAAGAAGACAAAAAATGTATCAAATCAATCGAATAAATCCAAGTGCACGTGGACTTGACCTCCCCACTCGTGTGGTCAATCATCAATCTACTGCCATCCTCCATTTTCTTCTTATGATAGAGACCTAACTATTTTTATTTTTATTCATTTTGCTGAAAAACAAATCTAATTAATCAATATTTAAATTAATTAATTCTGTCAATCAATTTATTAAAAATATTATAATCAATGCAATCAATTTATTGCTGGAGATAGGGAATCAAATCACCGTTGTCTAACTAATTAACAAAAACAAAATTTCGCCTTTAATTTTTTGGCATTTATTTGTTGCTTTGATTAAGCTAATCACTAATCATTAAACAAAAAAGTGAAAAGCAAAACTATATATGTCTGCAAGAAACATTTTAAAAAATTAAATTGAAAATATCACATGGATTAAGTTTTGACCGCTTACAATTTTAAAAATTGTATTAATTCTATAGTAAGAATTAAAATGGAGCATTGTTTTCTATTAAAAAAAATTGTTTGGATATTTGTTATCATTTAATTTATTTTTTTTCATTTTCGAAATTCAGAAAGAAAAGTTGTACATATGTTTATATAGTGGAGAGAATTATTTAATAATGAAAATCATTAATTATGGTTTGTTTTTATTATATAAAAAGAATAATTTAGACATTTTTGAATAGTTATCATTTTGTTCTTTTTTGGTTTTAGGGAGTCACAACATTAACCGGACGAAATTAACGACGCAAAAAAGGTGATTTGTGATTAAGATGTTTGACAAAAAGCATGTCATAAAACCAACGACGTAGAAAGTGTATGCATCTCCACCTAAATGACAAATTTCTCCAAATCTTAAATGACCAAAAAACCCTCTGCTCCAAATCTTTTTGGGTAATTTGGTAAGTGATTAAACAGTCAAATAACATATCTAATAATCTTATAAGTAGAGTTCGAAGAGTGAAGACAAAGTACGTATATTTTAGTATCATCTTTTTGAGTTATATAGATTAATTTTGATTTATGATCCAATCAAATACAAAAAGTGATAGTATCAAGTGAATGTAGATTATAACTTTTTATTTGAAATTTCCAATTTGAATTTGCATATATCAAGATAAAATTTATACCATACTAAATTATTCTGTTTATAACATCTATTAATAAAAATATATTCACAAAATAATTTTATTAAATAAAAAAGAAAAAAAGAAAGAATGAGATGAGAATTGAGATAGGTGTACAGGATGGAAAGCATAGTGGGAATTGAAATGTTGATGACCTGGTCTTACAAAAGAATTATCTAGAAGCACCTTCCTCCAAAATAATTGAAATACATGATCATCATTCAAATATATATTTTTAATAAATTAATGTAAAGTATCTCTATATCTATATTATTATTTAAGTTGTTATATTTTTGTCTATTTATGCTAGTAATACTCTTGTTCTTTTACGAGGTTGACGTAGGTAAGATAAATATGGTTTTTTTTCAATAGCTCGATACATTAACCATTTGACCGTTCAATAAAATAGGTCAATGATTAACTAATTGATAAGTTGCGGTAATAGTTGAAGTCATACCCTACAAAATAAGATGTTACCTAAAAGCATTTCTATTATAGTATAAGAAATTGACAATTTGACTAAATATGTGGTAGACCTATCCATAAAATAATCAATCTAATCAAATTTATTTATTCAAAATTGTTTTTAAAAATAAATTTTAATCAAACTTTAACTCCAAAAGATGGTAAATAAGTGAAGGATCGTTCAAAATCATATAAGCGGAGGATTATTCCATTGATTTGAAACTCCAAACCGTCAAACTCCGTGTACGCTCAATATTAGACATTGAAGTATGGACAACATAAAATAGAGGTCTAACATAAAAAATAATGAATAATGAATTAATATGAATCTATCTGTAATATCATGTTTAGAAAATAAATTTTGGATCTAAGTCAACTTTCTAAACTAGTTTGGATTTAGAAATTATATTTTTGATATTTTTCTATTTATTAAAAAATTATAAAACCCAAATAGTAAATATTTTGATCATTAGACTTTTGGTTGGAACAAAAATACGTATGTAATAATTGACAAGTCCAAATAATTGTAGGGAGAGAATGAAAATTGGAAGGATATGTAATGTGGGGAGATGGGAACCAAGTGAGTGAAGCAAAAAGCACAAACGAACAAAAGATGAGCCCCTCCCCGTGCGTGCAACTCTGGACTTCCAATCAATGCACAATAAATACATCACTTATTACTATTTAAATCAACGCAACACATATACATCGAATCAAAATTTAAAATTAATTTAATTTTATATTATTAAAACAAACTAATTTATAAATAAATGTTTAAATAATTCTAATAAATTGAACTCTCGTATTTAAAATTCTAGATTCGTATCGTACACATTAATTCTTTCGCTCAACAGTCAACACCTAAATAAATAAAAAAACGAATCCACCCGTGCGGAGGGTCCTCTCTCTATAACTAATGAACCTTTTGCAGGGCTAATGAATGCCATCTTTTTTTTCTGCACTTTTAATTTCTATCCTTCACACATCCCTATCTTCTCTTCATTAGGCCCCCTTCTTACCCCCTTTTTTTTTAAATCGGAAATTTTTATCAGAGTTCAATTAAATTTAAATTTATGTTGAAAAATTCCTTAAAGAGGTGAATAACTTCCTAATAAAAGATCTACAGATAATAATAATTCAAACTGTGAATTTTTTATTCAAAATTAATACGTATTTATCACTTACTACAACTCTTTTGCTTATAAGATTTGTTTCACTTTTTTTTCTCTTATCCTCTGTCGGCAATTAATTATTTTTTCCTTTTATTATTGGCCGACACGCAGCCAAGTTGACAGCAAATTAATTTGGAGGTAAAATTGAGATATGGGGGCTCAGCTCAATCTCTGGATAATGCTTAGAAGCAATTCCTTCAAAAATACAACTATTGAGTATTTTATTTAATTAATTGTTGTAGTCAACAGAAAAAAGAAAGACTAATTAGTGATCTTGTTGGACATAATGAGTTATGATTTCTTTCAATAAAAAAAAAACTAATAGTTAATGATCAATAAAATAATTCTTTTATATAAATCTTTTTCAATAATGAAAATCAATTATTGAAACAATAATTATAAACGAAAAACAACAATAATAGTATGGAATCTGAAGATAATAGAATATATATATTTATCTAAAAATAAAAATTATTTTTAATAAACTCTTGACACAAAAAATATGTATGATAAAAAACAATAAAACAATGTCAAAGAATAAATAAAACCCCGTGGGCACTCTGGGAAATAAAATCAAATAAAGGAATAATGGTTTTAATTCCCGTGCCGTTTTTGTCTAACAGCGACACTGACAGAGAATGACAAAAACTAACAAACACACGAAGCAAATTCGAATTAAAATTTGACTTTTCTTAATAAGATAAAGTGATAAAAGTCGTGTCAAGTGAAATTAAATATTGTCATACGCTAACAGTCTAAATAAAATATTACTATCACCGTGTTACGAAAATAGTTGCAAAACTAATAATGATCGGGTTTGATGGAATGTGTATACGTTATTTATTTTTAAAAATATAATAAGAATTTAAGCTTTGTACATTTGAATTTCTCAAAAAAATTACAAAATGATATTCAAAGTTCAACAATTAATTTGAATATCTCATCACACCAAAAAGAAAATTATTTTGTAGAAAGCATAGTAAGAGAGATAGAGATGGAATTTTAACCTACGAAAACATTTTCTAAAAAAAAAGAATCTTATAAATTCAAAAATAAATAATTTTATTACAAACACATAATTAATTTCACCCAAAATTCTCTCAATAACTTAAAACAAGTAAGATGAAAATTGTTCGATCTTTCAATTTTATATTAGTATAAATATATTATATACTGATTATACAAAATATATATATATATCGATTATGTCTATAGATGAAATAATATAGTCAATTTTTTTTTTGGGTGGGTGGTTAAGGGTTTTTTGAGGAGATCGCATCATATTGTCAAATCCCTATCCAAGGATCTCTCTAAGGATCTTAACTTTTCTTCAAGTCCCCATCTCAATTAGCCTTTTCTGCCACACCAAGACAATCCATCAATTTTATAGCACAAAGTCAAAAAAAATTAGAGTAATTTTAGCTAGAAGATCAACAATATTGCCTCAAAAATATAAATTTTATTTCAAAAATTTGCATAATCTTTGTCTCACTTTCCAATCCATAATAATAACAATTTTTATTAATAATATATCCCACCTACTGATTAGACTAGTTGATCATCTTCATGTTATGTACGTCTGCGTGTACGGTTTCTCATGTCCTATCTAAATATTATTATTATTTCCATATGTATTGTATGGCTTTAGCCTCATGTTCCATTTGGATAGCAAAATTCCACGTACTCTTGTAATTAATTTATGGTTCTTTTGCTTTTTGCAACATTAATGACGTGTAACAATCGATTTTAATTATTTGAAGGAACATAATTACGTAAGATAATGACATTTAATAATCGAATCACCAACTTGTTTCCACAAATTTTTGCCATTTTAGCTATAAGAGAGAACCAAAGTTTGAATCCAAGGAGCTAAGTTAATTAGTTCTAAATTCATTAATCATACACTCGAACATTGATGCACGATGCAACAACCACCGTGCGCATATATTTCGATTACAAACTTTACCCGACAAATATTCGATGTAAAAATTTATGAATTTTGAATATGGTCATTGAAATTACCTATTAAGCATAGCGTTTGTTTGTCACAAGGTTCATGACTACACCTTTAATATATTTTCTAATACAAAAAAAATACCAAATTTTAGCATAAGTTTTGGGTTTGAATGAATCCATATCTAATTATCTAGTCTATCTTGATAGAATACGACGTTAAAAAGACGAGAAAAATAGTTGAAATTTATAATCGTAAAATATATCATAAGACCTATGTAGTTTTGAGAACAAGTAAAGGAACTAATTTTCGTGCAAAATAAGTGGTTCCTTTTTTAAAAATAATGTGTATTACTCTTTTTTTTTTTTTTGATATGTTCTAAAACAATAAGACTATTTCTCATATTTAGTAAATTTTACAGCTCCAAATATTTTATAAAAGATTAATTTCACAAAATCTAAAAACGAATACACATCTTTCATTTAAAAAAAAAACAAAAAATAATTGATTTCTAATGCTCAAAATAGATTATTATTTATAAAACTTATTTTTTCTACGAGATAAAAATTATTTTCTGATTTATAAAGAACTTGCTCGTAGAGAAAGGTAGTACTTGTACGTTCCTTGATTGATAAACGGACCAAGGTTAGTGGGTAGGTCTCTAAAAGTTGGTTAAGAGTCAAATGTATTACAAGTAGATTTGAGATACCCCACCCTATAAGTAGCTCAAAGGTGTAGGTAGAATCTCTATTTCACAACTTTTGCCAAAACTTCATTTAACTTGTCGTGAATATCGGGTATATAATTACATATTTATACATATTAAATATTTTTAATATTAATATATAATCTTGAAAAAATATACAAGTATCTTTCTAGATTATAACCAAAATTTATTGATACATCTTAATTATTCTAAGGTTCTATTACACTCTTGAACTTATTTATTTTATAATTTTGTACACCTTTTTGGCTTACGTGTCATGCAAAAATCTCCCACGCATCTCAATGACATGAAATCATGGAATGTGCAACGTAAGACAAAAAGTGTATAAAATTAACAAAAAATAAATAAATTTAAGGGGTAATAAAAACTTATAATAGTTAAGGTGTATTTTATAATTTTAATCATACTTTTAAGGGATATTTGTGCAATTTCCTATAATCTAAATAAAAATTACTGAGCTTGTCTAGGCATGTAGTTTATAACTTAATTATAATCTAACACCACTTCTTTTTTATGATCTCGCACCACTTCTTTTTATGGGATACAACGTTCAAGGGAAAAAATGACATTTGAAATCTATGATTGAAAATATGTTACTTTTCTATGGTTGTAAAAACATGCCATAAGGGTGTGTTTGATATAAAAGAATAATATTCTACTAATTTTAAAATATTTTTCATCAAAATGAGCAATTTTTTAAAATAAAATAAAATTAGTGTTTAATAGGTAGTTTTTGTTAATGGTTGTAAAAACATGCCATCAGGGTGTGTTTGATATTAAGAATAATATTCCACTAATTTTAAAATATTTTCCATCAAAATGAGCAATTTTTTAAATAAGATAAAATTAGTGTTTAATAGGTAGTTTTTGTTAAGGGTTCGAGTTACGTTGTACTATTTTCTTTTATATTGTTTTCACCATGACCTATTTGTTATTTATATTTATATTGCATACTTGTTTTTATATGTTTGATTTCAATCGAGAATTTATTATATGCCTTTACCTTCACCATGTAGGAATAAGGGTGTGTATACACCACCCTTCCTAAATTTCATTTGTGGAATTATCCATTTATGTTGTTGTTGGTTCAAGTTAGACGAACACAATAATGATGAATGTGTGATAATTAGGATTATGGTAGAGTAATAAATATTTTTTTATCCTTAATCGAGAGATCTCAAGTTTGAGTCTTCTTTAGGAAGAGAAATTACCTTCTACTGTAAGATTTTCTAATGCGAATCCAAATTTACTCTGACACCTATGTGAACACCAAACATTGATAAAGATTTTTTTTTTTTTAAAAAAAAAGTAGGGGTGGGGGATTTAAGTTGAGTAGTCAAATGTATTAGTACACCTAGTAGAAGTAGATTTGAGATACCCCCACCCTAAAAGTGTAATTGGTTTCCAAAAATGAAACTAATGATCCAACCATTCATATGCACGTGTGCTGCATATTCAGTCAAAGTTAAAGAAAGAAAAGATTCATCGAGCAATGTGACAAAACATTCAACACATAGGTAACTGGATTTGACATAAAATACACAAAGTGCAATGCCTGTTATTGCTAGCCTCGTCACCTCTTAACTCGTTTTCCATTTAACTATTCATAAATCTTACAAATGTGAATAATAATATATCTGTCCTCTTCAACCTACCTCATAATTATTTCTTCTTTCTATTCTAATCGTTTTTATTGAAAATCAATAGTAGTAATTATTTGTAAATCATTGCAATACATCGAACATCTTTAAATGTTTGATATTCGTAGTTTAGATTTGACACAAACGTGTGCATAAAGTATACATATATATTATCTTTACAATATATTTATATAAAAATAATAGTCAGAATCTCTGTTCTTTGATGTGATTAGAGTAGTGGAAGTTTATCTCAATCATCTATAAGCATCCAATCTAATCATTTTTAGCGATTTATAACATAATTGCTTTGTCTCCACAGTAAAATGTCCAAAAAGATAAGATATTATTATCAAAATCGTCAATCAAATAATAAGTAACAAATATGCAGAGTTCTGTTATTCCATCTTATAGTTAAATTAATTGTGTTACTTTTAATACATGAATAACTCTATTCCTAATGAGTAACCAGACGATCGGTGAATTTATATCGGAACATAGTGTACAAAAAGTTCCAAGTTTACAAGAAATTTTTCAAGTACAAAATCTCAGACAACTACTACAGGATTCAGTCTAGGAATTTCAAACTTGCAGTTAGGATTGAACTGAAAACATTACTCTCTTACCCCACTATTGTGTGTGTGTGTCCAGTGTCCACTTATATTCACATGGTAACCAAAATATGTGTCCTTTAGTGACTTAAGTAATTCCTTTTAGTTCAGCAGATCTATTTGATAAAACATATATACATGTGAACCACTTAGTGCCTTTAATTTATATTTACATTTTATTCTACCCCTCCAATAGGGTGGTGTGCATGTGCTTCTTTCGCTTAACACAAATGTATAAATTTTAATTTAAGTTTGTTTATATATACACATCAATACCCTAATGATTAAGGAAATAAAACAGATCATTCTTTTTAACTACTGCTGCTGAATTGTTACTTTGTTTTCATCCCATTTAACAATTAACATTCATACACACATGACCTGACCTCAAAGGGATGAAAACAAAAACTGAACTGACAATTTTTTTGGTTTGTTAAACAAATAGTAGCTAATAACCAAAAAGGAGTCGGTGATCAAATTAAAAAAAGAAGAAGTTGGAGACTCTTCAGATCTTGACTAGCCATTTAAGTCAATTGGTTTGCATGAAATACAAGTTGCACTTAAGAGTGGTGAAGTGATAAAGAATTATTAAATTCGTTTTGATATAATGTATTAGAAAAAATAATACATATATTAACTTTATGTTTTACTTCTTAATGATAAATTATGGTTTAAATCATCGGTATGGATATAATTTATATGCCAAATGTCAGACTCTAAGGCACAAATTCAAATTTATCAATTTTTGAATATGAGTTAAATGAAAGAAAATAAATAAATTAACTCTGCAGTAAATGACATTGCCATTTATGAAGTTTTTGTTACCCGAGGCTCAGAAACACTGACCTTTTTCCTTTGTAGGGCGTGGGGTTTTGACGTATTAGGCCACCTCCCTACCACAAATCCCTTTATATTTCTTTTTTTAAATCTATCTATTCAGAAATCACTCGTTCGATTAATCAAGAATCATATTATTTGATATTTGAAAATAATCGATATTAATATCATTTAATAATTGAAAATTACTTATCTCATTAGATTCTTAACAAAATAAGCCAAATAAAAATCTTCATTTTCATTTTGACAATGATACTTATTTAAACTCGTATATAGTATCAGTAAATATAACTGTATCAAATTATATATTTAAAAATTTAAATTACGAAACATTTGATTAAAGATCACGAAAAAACCCATCGAACCACAAGGTTAGTGGTCCCTGTGTCCTTTTTAAGTGGAAAATCCCCCATCTCCTCTTGATGTAGGAGAGTCTATATAAACAGAGCACACGCTTGGCTAACTAATATGACTTAAAGTTCTCTCTTGTGAAGTATAAAGGCAAGTAAAGAAGTCCATACCATTTAGACTATTACTCTGTCTGTGAGGTGGTTTGGTAACTTCTTTTGAAATTTTGAGGTGCATCAATGGCCTTCTTCTTAATTTTTCTTTCATCCTTTTTTGGCCTATGTATCTTTTGTACTGCTTTATTAAGATGGAATCAAGTCAAGTATAACAACAAAAACTTACCCCCTGGTACTATGGGTTGGCCACTTTTTGGTGAAACTACAGAGTTTCTTAAACTTGGTCCAAGTTTCATGAAAAACCAAAGAGCCAGGTAAATCTCGATTGTTCAATCATTTGATAACGCACTGTGTGTTTAAACATAAATTCTGATGGTAATTTTGTTGTGTTCTCAGATATGGGAGTTTTTTTAAATCACACATACTTGGTTGTCCAACAATTGTTTCAATGGATCCAGAACTGAATAAATATATACTAGTGAATGAAGCAAAAGGACTGGTCCCAGGATACCCACAGTCTATGATAGATATTTTAGGAAAATGTAATATTGCAGCTGTCAATGGTTCAGCTCACAAGTACATGAGGGGTGCATTGTTATCCCTAATTAGCCCTACAATGATCAGAGACCAACTTTTGCCTAAAATTGATGAGTTTATGAGATCCCACTTAACCAATTGGGATAATAAAGTTATTGACATTCAAGAAAAAACCAATAAGGTCAGTCACTAACTCACTCTGTTTGACAAATTTATCTTTTTCCTCTGTTTTTTTTTTCCTCTGTTCTTATACGAGTTTTCAATCAGATGGCATTTCTATCATCGTTGAAGCAAATTGCCGGGATTGAATCTACCTCTTTAGCTCAAGAATTCATGCCTGAATTTTTCAATCTAGTACTAGGCACTCTTTCACTACCTATCAATCTTCCAAACACCAACTATCATCGCGGATTTCAGGTAAAATTTTGCGATATCAGTGTTATTTATGATGTTATCACAGAGCATCTAATAATCTAGTAAAAAATATCTTTCAGGCAAGGAAAATTATTGTGAACTTATTACGAACACTCATAAAAGAGAGAAGAGCTTCGAAGGAAATTCAACATGATATGCTTGGTTACCTGATGAATGAAGAAGCAACACGATTCAAATTAACAGATGATGAGATGATTGATTTAATTATAACTATTTTGTACTCTGGATATGAAACTGTTTCCACTACTTCTATGATGGCTGTTAAATATCTTCATGATCATCCAAAAGTTCTTGAAGAACTTAGAGTAAGTTCAAAAAAATTAAAAAATCAATTAATTCACTACATTGCTGTTTTAATTTTTTCTTAATTTATAACCTTTCATTTTTTGTTATTCTGCAGAAAGAACACATGGCTATAAGAGAGAAGAAAAAACCTGAGGATCCTATCGATTACAACGATTACAAGTCAATGCGGTTCACACGAGCTGTAAGTGTTTAATATAACACGTTAAATTACATCGATAGTGTATAGGAAATAAATCAGCATATTGAATTTATATATTTTTTTTTTTTTGATTGTGCAGGTGATTTTAGAGACCTCCAGATTAGCAACAATAGTAAATGGGGTTTTGAGAAAAACAACTCAAGATATGGAAATAAATGGTAAGTACTATTATATGGGAAAATCTCATGCATGTTAAATTAAAGTTTTTTATCCATTGATCGTCTTTTGTGAGTCATTCAAAGAATATCTACACATCAACTTCGTTTATGTGATCTTAAAAGTAAAGATGGCCTGATGATTTAATATTCCAATTATTATTATATATAAAACTTAAAGTCATTGTATATTTGTTATGTATTTGAGTGATTTGGTGAAATTATGAGCTATCAGATGCAGGGACAATATTCTTCTCATTTAGACTGATTAAAATGTTTAATATAATAATAGATGTATATAGTATATGATCATCTTTTGTGTTATGGACCCTCTAAAACCACAATCCACATGGCACACCTACCATTCCAGCCTATACAGTTTCCCTTCCTGACCCATGTGTCGTCTCTTAAACTTTTTGGGAAAGTACAATTCCCTAATATTATTTCCCATCATATAATAATTTCATAAATTCACAACTTTTATGTATACTTGGTCTTATTATTATTTTTTTATGTGTATTTTTTTAGGGTATATCATTCCTAAAGGATGGAGAATATACGTATATACGAGGGAGTTGAATTACGATCCAAGACTTTATCCCGATCCATATTCATTCAATCCATGGAGATGGATGGTTAGTATCGTTGAATCACGCGTACCCTATAATATCTATGCTTAATTTGATTTTGAAATCGTACTTATGTGTTTCTAATTATAGGATAAGAGCCTGGAACACCAAAACTCATTTTTGGTATTTGGAGGTGGTACTAGACAATGTCCTGGAAAGGAACTTGGTGTAGCAGAAATTTCCACATTTCTTCATTACTTCGTAACAAAATACAGGTAATTAATATACATATATATATATAAAAAATTATTAATTTTATCGCGTATTGATGATCTGTTACTAAATAGAAGTTGTGTTATGGTTTATGCAGATGGGAAGAAATAGGTGGAGATAAACTGATGAAGTTTCCAAGAGTTGAAGCACCAAATGGTCTACGGATTAGAGTTTCAGCTCACTAACTATCAATTCATGAATGTACAGAGAAAAAAAATTCAAAAAAAAAAGAGAAGAGATTTGTAGGATGCAAAGCTAAGAGTAACATGGGATGTACAACTTAATTATTATTCCCGCTAACATAATCACGAATTAAACACAATTTTTTGCAGAGTTTGTAATCTTATAACGTGTTAATTATTTTTACGCCTTTGTTATAAAGCGAAAAGAAAAAAAGTTATATTTCCTCCGTCTCATTTTATATGGCAATATTTGAACGGACACAGTGTTTAAGAAATAATAAAAATTTTGAAATGTTTATCAAATGACACTTTAAATAGTAGTCTTACTTTTCTCTCTTTTTTCTAATAAATGTATTGGAGTACTATCTTTTAAGATTAAGTAGAACCAACAAGAATAAAAGAGAAATTGTACCTTTAATGTAACATTCTTTTTTAGGCTGATCATAAAGAAATGAATTGAAGTACTGGAGCAAAAAAAAAAGGAAAAATTAGTAAACTAGTCAAAATAAATAACTTAAATAGTAAAAAACTCACTATTTTAAAAATATTAGTTAAAATGTCAAAAATGTCATTATTTTGAAAAAAGAATATATATTCTAATTAAACTCCTATTTTATCTCCTAAAAAATTAATTTATTTACATTCCCATGTATATCCATAGTTCATTTTTGCCAAATTATTTTTATTTTAAAAAAAATCAAAATCTACAAAATTTTCACCATATCTCTTCTTCCATATTTATCTCATAAGTAAAAAAAAAAAAAATTCTCTCTCTCTCCATATTTTTCTGTTCATATTTCAATTCAATCTTCAAATCTTTCTTCTCTTCAATCCCAATTTTCTTATTATCTTCATCGAAATATTATTTTTTATCTTCAAAATTTGGATTCACACAAATTTCTCTAATTAAGGTATTTTCATCGTTATCTTTTTTTTTTAGATTTATTTTCTGATTTTATTGTTGTTTAAATCATTCTTATTTGGTGAAAGTATGATAATTTTAGAACTATAAAACACTCTTCAATGGATGATTCGAAGAGACACTATTCATCTTAGTAAAATAATTTCTAGTGATTTTCCATCATTTAATCTATGTATTAATCAAGAAATAGCGGATATTGTAGGATCTGCTTCTAAAATGAGTGAAGAGAGACGACAAGAACAAAGTCTTCATCAAATTCAGATTGAAAACGTAACTCGTAGGGTACAAGAAAATAACGGAGAAGATCAAATTATTGATGAAGAGGTATTTAAATATTTGTGCATGTTTAGATTTTTGCATGTTGAGTTGAAGTTAAAGAACAATTTGTTCAACAATGTGTATTGAATATATTTATAAATTTCTTGTTATGTACAGTGTGCAATATTTATTAGTTGTATTTTGTATTCCATTGTTATTTTATTGTTGTATTTTGGGGTCAGTTTTTATTAATTTTGATAATGTATCATTTTTTATTCATTCCTTTATATTTTTTCACATTTGTAGATATTCAATAATTTATGAATACATTTTACATGACTATGATATTTTAGATTTTATAATGAACTTTTGTTGGATTTGTGTTGTATGCTATGATAATTTTTATGTATTTGTTGTATTTGTGTTATATGATTATTGTTAATGAATTCATTTTGGGTGATTTTGGATCAGATGTGTTTATACTAATTGTATTTTGTGTGAGCCTTGTTTGTATCCGTAAAGTAAATATACACATTGTAATGCTATTGTATGTTTCCAAAGTAAATACATATTAGTTGTATTCAGTGTATTCTTATTGTATTTTGAATGCAGATGTGTTTATTCAGTGTATTCTTATTGTATTCACACTAAAAAAAAAAAATCCAAGTCATTAATAAAGTTAGGAGTAGAGTTGTTAACAAAGTCAAGATTAAGTAACTAATATATGTTTTCACAATTGTACTTGCATCATGTTATGAACAAAATTTTATTCAAGTAATATCACTTACTGAATACATAACAATCATCCTGTTATGAACAAAACTTCATCATAGTAATAAATATTATGTATTCACAATTGTAATTCTTCATAATTCATATAAGTTCCGTAACATATACGTATACAAAACAAATATTGAAACTGAATCCATTTCAGAACAAACGCTTACAACATACATTACATTGATCATATTTATTCCGTTAAGAAATACAACTTATTCAAATAGTCATATGTTATCCATAGTTCATACAATTTACAATCAAAACAGAATACAGACGAAAACAAAAAACGGACGGAAACAGACTACTTGTTTATAATTATACGAAATGTGAATACTACGCTTTATAATTATTTTCAATTACACTTTCAATTTTTTTCGTAGTATATTAGTTTCAAATATACGAAAACAGAATACGATTAACAATTATATCAATTATAAACAATTAGAAAAAGAATAAGGAAGAATCAATTATCTCGTCGAATTTATATGGAAATCTTGAAAATCAAAAGTTGAGAGAATTTACCAGATTTTGGGAGTGTTGGTTGATTTTTTGAATTTTTTGATTTTTTGAATTTTTTGAGAGTTATAAGCAATACTTCCATCTTTAGTTTTTTTCTCTCCCCTTAATTTCTCCTTTCTGTTTTAAATATTTGTATTATTTCAATTTAAACAATTAGAAAATAGATTAAAAAAATACATAATAAACTAAAATTGTGACATTTTTACTAAATAATGAAAGTATTGACAATGAGTCCTCTTAAATAACAAAATAATGACATTTTAAAAAATTTCCCAAAAAAAAAAACAATATTAGTAATTACAATTGAAGTAAGTACAAGCCCAATTAACCTTTCTTTATGTTGATCGACCCACACATATTCAAAGCCCATTAATCTTTCTATAGGTTGACCGGCCCATACATATTCAAAGCCCATTAACCTTTCCGAATGAAGGCCGGCCCATACATATTCAAAGCCCATTAGCTTTTCTTTATGTTGACCGGTCCATACATACTTAATGTCCATTAACACAGGAGTTCTCAGTGTATAGTAACTCAACCAGCAGTCAGGTGTGGTCCACAGGTCAAAGTAAATAAAGGGCTTCAAAATTTTGAGGCTCTAAACAGTTTTAGTAGTGAATTTTATAATTTATTTTTTGATTTAAAGTACTATATAAGGTTGTTTTAAGTACCAAAATTTATATATAATTAAATAAAATAAATTAGGGAAACTTACATAAATATACTATGATAAAAAAATATATACCATTTATAGCAATACTATTTTTTTCCACTTTGATTACTTTTGATTCATTTATAACACAAGTTTAATTTATATTACAATGAACAATTTTTTATTCACATATAATACAAATTTGAATGATAGATAATTCATTTATCACACATTTTAATACGCTTATAATACAATGTGTCAAATTTTATCAAACATAATATATTTTTAAAAACAATTATAATTTATATATAATTCATATATATTATATTGCATATAAAATTTACTTTAATACATATTGCAGATTTAACATATTATTGCTATAAATAGTAAGAAATAAAAAATATTGCTAAAATCAGTAATTATTTATTAAATGTACAATTCATGTAATTTTTCCAATAAATTATCTCTTTTAATTTTAATTTTTTTTGAACTTTGAATATTTCAAATTTCATATTAATAAATAATATTTTTACTATAAGATCCAAGATAATGTATGGCATACAAATGGTTTACAACATATTTATTATTAGAATTAATTTTATTTTCATAAATAATAATGTTACTGAAGTGAAATGCTCTATATGTTTTAGGAATACTACTGTTGTATCTAGTCTCATAAGAATAATAAGCACCCTTACCTTGTTATTTTTTTGTATATATGTATAAATTTAATGTATTTTATTAAAATTACTTATAAGTTACAAATTTTAATCCTAACACTTTTAAATGTTAACAGTAAACTGATTATAAATCTATTTATATTTCATTACTTACAAAAAATAGAAAATTGTTTTAACAATTATTTATTTATATTGTAATTATTAATTAAGCTACAAAATAAGACCACAAACCCAATAATCGTTACTTATACCTATAACATATTGGATCCCATCATATAATTGATGAATAATTAATATGTATTTATTATTAATTATATATTTATTAGAAATAAGTTCATCTTTTTTCTAATAATTAATTAATGAAAATTAGGATAGTCTCTTATGAGTATTAGATTCTCCATCCCTACTAGAGAATAATGGACATCAACGTTACAGTATTCTTAACTTCTTGTAAATTAATTTGTTATTGTTGATGATGATAAGAAGAAGAAAAACATGCCACACATCCATAAATAATTAACTATTGATATTTTGAAACTTTTTGAGCTGATTCGTCGGGAAGGAACATTTGTATTTTCTTCATTGATAATTGCATGCCGCCTCTTTATAAGTATGTTAAAATATATTTCGTGAATTAAAAAATAAAAGACAAATACACTAAAATAAGTTTCATGAATTGAAAAAAAAATTATCCAATTGTTAGAAAAATTGTGGACTAAAAAAAAAAAAAATTTTATCCAAATATTGTTATTATTATTATTTGCAACTTATTTAATAAAGTTAATTTTGCTTGATTCAAGAGTCAACCTAACCACAAATATAGCATTCCTTTTTATTTTCACTTAAAAGTAAAGTTATTTTTTAAATTATTATTACACTTCGGACCTTACTAGTTCTCCTAATTTTTATTATTAAGTACTCCGTATGTGTTATGAGATTATTTTTTAAGGTAATTCAACTGCAATTAAAGGTCTAATTTCAACCATCCTCTTCAATCTCAACACTTGGCTTAAAAGCTTTAAACTTTACGTATGTCGTACACCTATAAGCTTTAACCTTTTACTAAATTATTACTTCCTCATTTCACTTTATGTGTTCATAATGAATTTTGCACATATTTTAAGAAATAACAAAATATGATATCCATATTAATTAGGTACTCCTTTCGTCCGATATTGTTTGTCATGTTACGTTTTTTAAAAATCTATTTTATTAATTTTCAAAGTTAAATAAGATCACATTAATTCGATATTTTAAACAAAAAATAAAATATTCTAAAACTATATGAAAAGTACTATAAATTATAATTTTAGCAAATTAATGTGATGAAAAATACATCTTAAAATGTTAGTCAATTTTTTATTAATTTGACTCTAAAAACAGAAATCATGACAAATAATATCGGACGGATGGAGTATAATTTTAGTGGACTTATAAATGAATAAATCAATGCTAAAGATAAAACAAAAAAAGAAATTATTTTCTTTTAATAAACTATAAAATAAACAAAACAAAACTTATTTTTTAATAGATAGTAAAAGTAAACCATCCTAACAATTATTAGAATCTTCATTTTATATTTCTTTCGTGATAAAATAAAGTCATATATAAGTTTATGGTGATTGACTTTGTCAAAAGTATGCAATATCTGTCTTGTACTTGCTGCGTTATTGGCAACATGGCTCAGATTTCGTATTTCAAATAAAATTATTTGTAAATATCATTTGAATAAACTTTACTTCATAAAAAAAGAACTTATGTATTGATAAAATATAAAACTTAAACTATAAGCGATTTATATGCATAGAGCCATGTTGCCAATAACGGTTAATATAGGAAAGGCATTGCATGCTTTTGACAAAGTCAGTAACAATAATATTTTCCACACCCTACACGTGTCATCAACCTATACTGTGATTTTCAATGTATAAAGCTCTTCCCATTTCTTCTTCATTTCTCACTAAACAAAAAAAATATATCTTCCCATTGCCTATAGTATAAGCAAAATGTAAAAGAAAAAAAAATTCTCTCAAAATGGCTACTGTTCCT